>JAULKJ010000014.1:8104745-8116356 GCA_032355405.1 Rubia balearica
TCTTCTTGAATTGGAACATCGTTGTTTGATTCCATATTCACCTATATAGAATATTAACAATCAAGATTTCTCGAACTTAAAAGGTACAATTTTAAATTTAAGCAAGATGAATTGAAAAACATGACGCAAAACTAGTTCAGATGGAAACAACCAAAGCAACATTGTAAGAAGTTAATAATAGAGCAGGCAATGAAATGATAAAGCCAGCACATAGTAAATCAAGCAAGAAACTACCCAAGTTAAGAATGATGACACTTGGAATCCAGTATACAAAGAGGTTTGCAAGAGAAAGAAGTCCAACAACAGCAGCCAACAAGTAAATTCAAAATAACAACTCAACCAATAAATGAAAACATGTGAGTGAAAATTTTCATAGCTATATACTATTAGGGCCGGTGTTCTTTTTTGAGTTTGTAAAAAGAAAATCCAAACACAAGCTCATCAAATTATCCGAGTTTCTCCAAAAGGGATCATCAGCTTAGGATAAATCCAAGATTATGAAAAATCTAATTCCATTCATAGAGGGAACTGGGATTGTTTTTCAATTTCATAACATTATAAATCTCTTCTTAACCTCCACATTTATAGTTAGCTTACTGCATTGCGTTATATACAACCATCTAGCGTAGAAAGATTTGTCAAATATCATGACCTAACTCCACATAGTATAAAAGGCTCGGTTGTTGCATACAACTATTTCTGATCTTATACTTGAAGTGCATTCCAAGTATACAGATAACTATCATCTCCATACACTCATACTGAAACTAAGGAAGCGATGGTGCCCCAAAAAATGCAAGATTCAAACGAGGGAAAAGTAGCAAAAATTCACAGGCAAATGCATAAAAGAAACAACTTTCAAATCCAAAATTTTCATCTCACATAGAAACAACCTAAAATAAAAAACTATTACCCATAAAACATTAGTACAATGTAAAAATACCAAGAACATAGAGTAACAAATAATCTTGATTCCATCCAACAAGAGCAATATTCTCTTTTGCAATGAAAACATCAAACGGAACTTAGGAAATATAACATCACAAAACAAAACATAATCCCAGAAGACAAAACAGAAACTGTTCATATATCAATGCATACTTATATGTATTCAGCAGTATAATAACCACACCATTCAAAATCAGAAGTTATTTCCATTCTAATCAAAAGGGAATTTTTATTTTCACCTTACATTTCTTCACCAGTTCATCAGTGTTTGAAGCATAAGTAGTACTGAACATACACTAGTACACAGGTCCAACCAATAGTTTAAGAGTATATACACAGTAACTATTAAAGTTTTCAGCAATTCATCACTTCAAACACGCCATAAAAGCAAACTACAAACAGATTGTTATACTTCAGAAAAATATCTGATCCTTTAAGAAAAACTGACCTCTCAATAACACGACTGTTTAAACCTGTTTGGGTGCACCTAACCAGCACCCACAAAGCTTCTCCTAAGACATTGAACTTATGATAGTTCTTCTTCTCTGATCCTTTATGAAAAACTGATCTTTCAATAACACGACTGTTTAAAAGTTACTCTCTTTGACATTTGTCTTCCAATCATACCAACAATAAACTCAAACTGAAGAACAAACTACTCATTTTAATAACATGATTTTGGAAAATCATGCTCCAAAAACAATAAACTTTTTTGTCCTCACCACTCGAGATGAGTCCTAACCCATATACATTACAATCAAACTCACTGTACAAGAAAATGGCAACAGTATTCAGACACAATCATTTTTCCTAAGTGTCATTTTCATGGTAAAGGGCTATAAAACGTTAAGAACAAAAGTAAATCATGGTAAACGATGCGAACAACATGAGCACTGAATAGAGCACAATCACACAATTTAAACACGAAACTCATCGACTCCACAACAATTAAGTAGCTACCAAAACACTCAACTCATTTAAAAAGATCCGCAGTAAACAAACCTGCTACACTACTGGCAGAACCTCCGATGAAGGCCCCCAACAATAACCTGAGGTGACTTGGAATGAGTGCCACACACTTTGTGCCTGGAATAGTACATTTTTGCATCACTCATATTAAAAACCTTCATGATCATAAAAATCACATAATGACACCCTAAGCATATTGGCACTAGAAGAAACAAAGTAGGATACTCACAGTCTAATAACAAAACTTAACAAGTCATCCCTCGTGTCAGATAGTCAAATGTGAGAATGTCATTAATCCATTAAATAGAATGCAATTGCTTATGAAGCAAATAATCTGCTATACATCAAAATATACTTACCAAGTTCTTCTTATCCTCCTCTTCAATTCAACAGCTCCCAAAACCTGTAATCCCTTCCTTGCAAAGCAACTCCAAAGCTAATCCCTTCTACAACTCAACAATTTTGAAAATCTAAGAAAACAGAGCATCGGAATCGCTAATCGGCAACTATCGGAACCCCTCTCATCCGAATTGTAAAGAAACCCAGAGAAAGATTTGGATTATGGCTGGGCGTGAACGATGTGAATCAATTGGGAAGTAATTGGGCACCTGCATTTACCCAGTATTAACGGGCTAATAAAATTATTGGATTTTCCAATCTCATTTTCCTTATGACCCGATCCAATAATACCCATTTCAAGCTGATCCCAAAATAAGAAATAAGTAAAATTACCCATTCCATTAATTTAATTTTAGTGGATCCCAATAGTTAATGGGATGGATTGACTTCTCCAGTTGGGAAAAAGTTCTCAGGAGCAGAGCCACGTATTCTACGCTTAATGAGTTACACTTACGCGAAGGAGCAATGAAGAGGCGACACGTGGGGGTAGACCACCCGGGCTACTTTTTTATTCTCCCAGAGAAATGGAAGAGGTGGAGTGGTGCTAATTATGAACATGTCGCATCTCTCTCTTAGATTTGAACGACTGGTAGTTGACGTTAACTGGTTGGCGTCGCTGTCGACAAGTTTCATTATTGTACATGAACAAATCATTTCCTAGGAGGAGTATTTACTGCTTTGCTGCCTACTTCGATGTCTCCGTTCAAGAGGCTAGCTAGTGTTGGAACCATAGAAGATGTGGGTTGTGGGGCACTGTTGCCAAAAACATGTCAGTGCACTTCTCAAGGAATAAAAGCATACGTTTGACCAATAACCACACCCACAGTAGCATTTCATAATAAGTTTTGAAAAACACAAGTTTTGCCCATTTCTCCAGAGAGCATCCACAAAATATCCAAAATGAATGAGAAGAAGTAGAGCAGAGTTTTAAGGGTGAAAAGGCAGCAAATGATCAGCAGAAGAACATAGAGTTGCAGACAGTCTTGTGCAGCTTGGGCAGAGCAGGTACGGAAGCCCCCCTAACAGATGTCACCCCTCCGTGGCCAGACGAAGTCTCCGACATCTCATCAAACTTGACGAATTGAGCCATCTGAGCTGCAGCAAGGTGGGCATAGCATATCGGAGCAACTGCACAAACAAACACCAATCAAACCAAAGAAAACCCAAGGAGACGAGGACGACAAAGACAAGGACATTACCTACGGAGATGGCTGTAGTGCTTCTCTGGTACCTGTAAAACGGAAGGCATTTCTTCTTGTCATTGGCTGGCTACATACACAGCAGATTACTACAGTGGTCAAGATGGAGCAGAATAGCTTACACATATGACAAGTTATGAACAAGCTCCTGCAGATCATCAGCAGTAAATCCAAGTTCATCATACAGCACATGGTAGTGGGTAGGCCTGGTTGTACCCTGAACAAAACCATAAACACATAAACATATAAACATAATGTCTGTTTCGCATTTCAGTAGAGAATGCACTCACAATCATTCCGGCATGTGCGCACATATAGAAGTCATTGTTTCTTGGATGGCAGACGCCATTGTCAATCACTGTCCCTGCTCAACATAAATAACCAATTACAACCTGTTACATGTATACTCCATATCATATATGTATGCCTTGCAAAATAAAACGGACCAGGGGGGACGTTGTCAGGGGAGTTATCAGCCATGAAGAACTTTGTGTGATGATTCTTCTGGGCTACTATGAACATAAACTTAGGGTTCCACTGCTCATCCAATAGTTTACAAGCCTGTCACTCAACACAACACATTATACCCCATCAGTACCTTCCTTTTCAAGCTGCTGCATTTCAAGTATGTATAAACAATAAGAATACAACCTCTATAATCTGATCCAGCTCAGTGTTCAAGACTTGATTGAACTGAGACTCGCTCACTCCATCCCTGCAAACAATAATCGTTACCCTTTCTCAAATTGTCCAACAAATAGTAACATACGACTAACTTTCCAGTCTAAATTAACACTGGGTGAAGTAATAATGCAATCAAAGCTACAGGACTCTCAAAACTACAGAGGAAAGTATATTTGGAAGAAAGAACTAAAGATTATCATGCATCTAGCTAAGCACTTGTTTCAATCTTACTGACTACTGAGAACCCCTGTGCAATTCATCCAGAGTTCAAAGCATAACATAGTAGGACTCAAATTACCTAAAGATTATGATCTGTTGAGGCTTCCTGTTACCAGAGCTTGTATAAAAATCTAGCAGCAGTTCTCTGAAAGAGTTGAAAACATTTTGTAAGCTACAGATCAAACAGGATAAAACCTTGTACAGATGAAACAGTAAACTATACACAAAGATGAAGCCATGTACATGAACACAAATAATCCTTACAACATGAGCAAAATACCTGAATATCCCTTCATCTTCAGTACCCGCTCCCTTTTTGCACAGAGAATCTATCAATTCAACCTTTGGTGATTGAGTGCGCACCACTGCTCGATAGCGAGAGATCTGAGGCCATTGTCTGGAGCTTACCACCTAGTGTTCCAACGGGTACAGAGATCAAAGACAGGACAGAGCATTATAAGTATCAATAGATGTTACAGACTCTGAACATATTACCGCAGCAATTGATGGAACATCAGAACGACCAGGAGATCCATGTGAAACATCCATTCCAACTATGAGTGTTGGGACTTTTGAAACAATTGGAATCGAAGGCATGTGCTCAACAGTCAATAGAGAATTTATGCCACCCATCTACACAAATGCAAAACAGGATAGATAAGAAGCTGAGGATAGAAAATTTCACAAATGGACATTGACAGCCTTAAAAATGACTGCCTGCCTACCTTTGCATTGATTTTCAGCAGAACATTGGTGATATACTGGTCATTGATACGAGTAGGTGCGATGCATTGTGTAACTATTCCAACGTCCGAAAGATTCTTCTTCTTCCACGGACCTCCAAAACAAAAACAAATAGAACTTAGCTAAGAAAATAAAATTTATCCCCACTGCAGATATCATAAACAGAGTCCAAGAAGAAAAGCAGAAAGTTGAATCTAGCACAAGGCACAGAAACATTAAAGAACAAGAGGAAGTTAAGAGTAACGTGGAACTACCGTAGATATCATAATTTTTTAAGAACAAGATGAAGTTTGAGTACCATACCATAGATATCAGAATTTTTTCTCTCAGGGAGAATGCAAAGAAGAAGCTGAGGCGGTCCTGGAAGCCTTCTCATTATTTCTTCAAACATCCTTTCGACTCTAACAGGAGCAGGAGAACGTCTAAATTGAGGGTTCTCATCAAATGTGTCAAACGGATCACTCACAGGCTGTAAAAAAAACAGTAGCCACCATTATATACATGAGCCTCAAAAAATTTACTCAACCATATAAACTCTCTGAACAAGCATACAATTCCTTTCATCCTTCCACACTGCACAAGCTCTCTGCGCAGCTGCTCTACATTACAACGAGCAGAAAAGTTGACAATAGCCCATCGCTCAAGTGCCACAGGCTCAATCAGTTTCTAATCAGAAGAAAAACTTGGTCAGTAAGAGATAGTAGTGGGCCAAGTACTCAGTTAAATAAGTATGGTTACCTTCCTGTTGAAGTTCCACTTTCCGTTACGAGGAAACAAGTCTTCTCCATTGCCTACTTTCAACTGCAATACACAGCACAAGCTTAGTAGTGATTGGAGAAGGGAAAAATAACTCGAGAGGGTAGTTTTATAACCTTGGGAGCGGGCAGCACTCGTCCTTCTACAGGCGTGAATTGGTTGCTAATGGAAATACCAGAAGATGTCAAGAGAAGATCCGCATTGTAATTGCTAACGCTCAGAGCCTGTGAAATTAGAGAGATAAGATAAAGTTGTCAACAGTTTGATCAGAGTTCAAGTAGAGTATGTGAATGGTAATAGTAGTAGTTGGTATGAAATGAGAATTACATTGGTCAAGGTTTTCATCCTCTCAAGAGGCTTCTGGCGAGATTTCTCCACAAGTGAAGCTCTCTGTAGATTGGTTAGAGACTTTGTATAGCGTTGTAAGGACACCAAGTCGCAGAGCTCAATTGGGAAGTAGGTAGGGCGTTTGGGCTTTCCAACATTGATGCAGGGGAAATCTCCAGAATACCTGAGCTGAATATGCCTGTGGTTCGTGAAGTACTCCTGAACAGTGAGCTCAACAGGCTGGGCGTCTGGACCGTCACTTCTCTGTTTGAGAGAGAAGGTTTGTTCCTTGCATATCCTGTCACTCATCCCAGTGATTTTGTGTTCCTGGTTGGATGGTCTAGTTGTAATCCTCAGATTCTTGAGCGTCTTCTTGGCCTGTTGATAATGACAATTATTAAAACACGTTTACAGATGCTACTACTAGTCATGTTATGATGACATCTATGATCTCTAACCTTCACCCAGTCGAGGTGGTGCGGATCCTTGACGTTTTGATTGGCAAGGAGAAAATCGATGACGGGTCCAGGTTGCACAATCATGGTGGTTGATACATCTATGAATGCAAAGCGATTAGAGTAATGCAGGGTAACCGAAGGGAAATGATGGATGAACACAATTAAAGTAACAATTAACGTACCAATGTTGAGAGATAGACCGCCTTGGGTGGCTCGGAAACTGGAGTGAAACCCTCTACAGCCAACCACGCCGCCACCCAAGGGAGTGAAGTTGGTGGGCTGATTGTGGAAAAACGACTGGCGAACAAGGAGGCATCCCCTGATGAATATATCGATTAATTAGTTGACAGAAGATAGGACTCGTAATTTATAAATAGTAAAAATATTGGAGATCGAGATGAGGATTACTGTTTGGCAGCATGCTGACGCAGGACGATGTCAAGAACCCGGACAGCCTCCTGAAAGTGCTCAGATTCTTTGCCACTCAGCGCAGCAGCAATGGCTTGCAAGGGGATCTTGGTAGCGTAGCTGATGGCCACTTTGTAGGTGGAGGATCGGCCCTGCCGCCGAGACCTCTTCCTATCACCATCAGCATCGCCTTCAGGGCTGCCACTGCCGGCGGTGGTGATTCTGCCACACCCACATTACATGAATAATTAGTTCGTGATAATAATCAAAGAAGAAGAAGAAGTAAATATTGTACACCCATAACAGACCTGCTGAAGGAGTCATCTCCCAAGACGACATGGAACTCGAGCTTGTTCTGAGGAAGTGCACCAATGGTGAACAGGCTCTTCTCACCGTCATACGCAAAGTCCTTGCCAGCAAGCTCGGACTCATAAGTCTCGTGGACCTTGTCTAGGATCTTCCTTCCTATTCCCTTGGCCTCCACTGGGCTACCATCCTCGTATGTTATGGCAACCTGTTAAATAATCAATAATAAACATCACAGTCAATGATACACAACACAACCAGTAATCAGAAATGAATAAGACCAAGGCACTCACGCTGTACTGATAGAAGTAGCCATCCAGCACCGAGTTGGAGACCTTGACGTTGAAATGATTTGTGTGCAAGCGGAGTTTCTGACCTCTCGTACCAAGGCCGCGCCTAGCCATGGGCAAACGCTTGATCTCCATGGCCGCCGGCGCCACCTTGGTAGGGACGACGCCCTTGGGCACCTGCGGTGGAGGCGGGGGCGGAGGAGGAGGCGCCACATCTCCACAGCTTTCCACATTCGGATCCATAATCTAGCGCATTAACCCACGGTCGTCATTAACAGCAAAGCAGTAATAAATGAAAACAAGTGACGTTGGATCCGGAGCTTAGAGTTGAAATGTCACGGTCAGAAATACTAATATAATATATTCAGAAAGGACAGGAGGTAAAAGCAGATAGGGCAGAAAGCATAGCTTATAGGCAGAAAAAGCAGGCCCAGGGTTCTAATCAGTTAGCCTAAAACGGAAATATGAAACATCGCAGCAGTAGAGCACATGAGGCACCTAACCAAAAGAAGCTAAAGAAGATTGGGATATCCTCTTTGAACACTGTTTTTCAAACAAAAAACATTCATCAACTCCACGCGCGTACCTTTCAACGGAAAGCAGCTGAACGAGCGAGAATGCAGTCAACCTCCCTGATAAACATAAACACAGCAAAAACGAAAACAAAAGGCGTATCAGTACAACCAAAAACACGTATAAAACCATACAGATCTACATGATACGTGAGAGCGGACACAAAAAATCCGCAGAAAACTCAATCACACTATTTAAAGTAAGACGGAGCGGCGCACAGGCGGCGGCCGGAGATTCAGTACAGAAGATCAAAGTAAGAGAGGGAGAGAGACGCACGGCAGTAGGAGCAGAGAGGGAGGACGCAGAGGCGCGGAGGGAGGGAGGGAGAGAGGGAGCACCGTGCTACTAATACTGCTACTATACTCCGTATACTTATAGCAGTCCTCCTCACAAATAGGATTTGTCTTGTTGACAACTGTGCGGGCCCCACCAACTCTCCCCTCCGGCCCATCTTTGCAAACCCTTCCATCTCCCCCTTTATTTTTAATTCGATCCTTCTTTATTACGATTTCTTTCCAATGGTATCATGCGTAATTAAACACCTATCTACGGTCTACGAGGAATCACCCAATTTAATTTCACCTTCTTCATTAGTACTACGGTCAAGATTTTCATTAGCGGGGTCACACATTTTTACCTTCTTTGCATTATTTTCCCCTAAAACAAGCGTCCAAATACCTCACCTATACATTTCTCATAATTGCAGTCGACTTCATATTATATCATTTTTATTGATTTGATTTTAATTATGTATATACAGCAGTCGCTCGCGCATTGCGCTCGGTTGTCGATTGAATTTTAATTATGTATATACAACCACTCGTGCGTTGCGCGGTTGTCGATTAAAATTTTAACTATGTATATATAGCCGCTCGTGTGTTGCGCGCGGTTGTCGATTAAATGCATGTTCATTTAAATCTAATTAATTTACACATCTTTAAATGAATATTAATTTGTAAAACAATTATAACGTTTCAATCTTTAACTCTAAAATATTTATGCGAGACGACATATCAAAAATGGAAATCATAATCGGAAATGATAATTAGATTAGAATATTGGAAGTGAAAATTAGATTCGAATGACACAAAATGCCGTATCGGGAGTGAGAATTAGATTCGTACGAATCCAAAAAGTAAAATCGAAAGTGAAAATTAGATTTGCTGCGAAATGCCATATCATAAGTGAGATTTAGATTCGCAGATGCAAAACATCATATCAAAAGTGAGAATTAAATACGTACATTGCAAAACGTCTTATCAGAAGTGAGATTTAGATTCGTGGATTCAAAACATCATATCGAAAGTGAGAATCAGATTATCACCATGCAAAATGTCATTTCAGAAATTTCGCATGTTGAAAACCGTTATATCCAAAGTGTAAATCAGATTCACATGATGCAAAATGTCATACCACTAGCTAGAATAACATTAAATATGTTAAATAATTGCACAGTGTAAAATGTCCCCGCTTTATGCCGACACTGATATGAATCTCCTTGCGAAAATTATGAATTGCGGAATTTAAGATCTTTGACAACAATAGGAATTTCACAAACCCTATGGTATTCGCACAAAATTCATACTCTGGCCCTCGGGGTAATCTAATTCGACTTGCTCACTAACTATCCCACAGGATTAGTTCACAAGATTATTGATACTTAATTAACCGGGCAGGATTAAACAACAATGAAGACGCTTGCAAGAAATGAGTATAACTCAAAAATTCCGAATATTTGATTGATAAAACGGTGATAAAAATCATGTACAAGCCCTCTATTTATAGAGGTAATCTCGGCCACAAAACCCTAATCACAATTGGAAACAGAATCGACTTATGACAGTTTAAAAAAATTAAAACCATATCTAACTAAAAAATATATTTTAAACCCTAATTCGGCTGTCCCCTTCAAGAAATAGTCTTGAATAGTATTACCTTATCTAATCTTACAAAATCTAATTTAATCAGAATAAAACACTATATTTTTGAAAACCCTAATGGATTGGGTCAAAAATATTAACTCTCCAGAAACCCACATGACCGAGTTATTGGACTGAAATAAAATAATATTACAACAGTTTACAATGGTCACACTACCTCATTAAAAACCCAATGGAAAAAAGCATAGTATTCTTCACGACGTCTTCAGTTAATCGACAAACTTGAATAATTAATCCAAGCCCTAACCGACTAATTCTCCAATTCTTCATCATGAAGTTGATCCATCAAAGTATTCAATGACGCATCCCTAAAGTTTTTTCTTGACCTTGTCATCAGTCCAACCATGTCACTTAGAGGATCCCGAACATAACCCTTAAATGTTTGATCAAGTCGTGGAATGTGTTCATTTATGGTGGTAGTCGTTTTGGCATCTTTATCATTCCTTCCGTGGTCAAAAGGTTTCACCCTCGAAACTAAATCCTCTTCAAAGGTGAATGGAGATAAATCAGGAACGTTGAAAGTAGTACTAACACTATAATCGCTTGGTAGATCAATCTTGTAACCATTATCATTCACACGTTCCAATACTTGAAAAGGCTCATCACCACGCAGACTTGGTTTTGATTTCCGAGCATTCAGAAACCTCTCCTTCCGCAGATGCAACCAAACCCATTCACCCTTCCTGAACTGAACAACTTGGTGGCCAGTGTTGGCTCTATCAACATTTTGAGCATTTGTCTTTTCAATCTTCAATCGCACCTTCTCATGTAATAACTTTTCAAAATCAGTCTTCTTTTCTCCATCCAAATTACGCACCTGTTTATAATTAAAAGGAAGTAAATCAAGAGGTATATTTGGTGAAAATCCATAGCCAATTTTGAAAAGAGGTAGAGAAATAGTAGAATCAATAGTGTGATTATAAGCAAACTCTGCAGTCAGAATGCATGCTTCCCAATTCTTCAATTTTTTCTGAACCAAGGCATGCAGAAGAGCCCCTAAAGTGAGATTGGTGACCTCTGTTTGTCCATCAGTTTGCAGATGACTTGCCGTAGAAAACAATAATTTCGTCCCTAACTTGCGCCACAAGGTGTCCTAAAAGTAGGATAAAAATTTGACATCTCGATCAGACACTATTGACGCAGGACTGCCATGAAGTTATACTACTTCCTTTAAAAATAAATCCGCGAAATGTTTTGCGTCATCTGTCTTCCTACAAGGAAAAAATGTGCCATCTTTGAAAATTGATCAACAACCATAAAGATAGAATCATTACCTGATTAGGATCGTGGCAATCCGAGAACAAAATCCATAGAAATATCAACCCACGATTGTGTAAGAACAGGTAAAGGAGTATACAAACCATGAGGTTAGTATTTGACTTCTCCTTCGA
>JAULKJ010000014.1:8177650-8194684 GCA_032355405.1 Rubia balearica
AAACTTATAGGGTTATATCAGCACATTCTTAAAACTTATAGGGTTATATCAGCACATTCGTAAAAGAATAAAATTGACTTTTCCATCAAATCTGGCATTCAGATGTCTAAAAAAGTTATATTGGCACTTACATCAATTAGGTAGGGTTATATCTGCACTTTCAGTTATCAAAAGGTTATATTGGCACTTATGTCAAGTATGTAGGATTATAGAAGCACTTTTCCCAAAAAAGAAGACAAGGTCTCCTGACAGGTGGCCTATCTTAAGCTATGGACAGTCCACTATATTTTTTCACATATACACTGCATTTGTTAAATTACATACTAAATTTTAAAACTTAAATGTACTTTTATTGTATGTTTTTTTATATTTTCACATTCAAATAAACATTATTACTTGTTTTAACTTATAAAATACAATTTTAAAATTTTAAGAAAAATATATATATTTTATGGTAAAAAGTAAAGTGGATTTCATGAGACTTCCCCGAAAAAGAATACATACTGGCTATTATGAACAAGCCAATCAGCTTGCAATGGATCTTCCAGATCTCGTTATCTTTGTCCCGCTCTATAATTTTTCCTGTCTTACTTTATCATTTCTTAAGTGAAGAAGACAAAGCCAGAACCACTAAATTACATGTGTAAATACTATTATCTGTTTGGTAAATACTTCGAGGACTTAGAAAATACGAAGTCTGATTTGACAAGCCTAATGAATCATACACGTAAATAGTGAGTGGTATCTTAATCTGTTTTTACTAAATAGAACTGAACAGAAATTTGTGTTGTTTACAAGTACAACTAAATTACAAACTCACCTTCATATGTAAATGAATATGAAGACATGAAGGACTTCAGTTTCAATGAGCGCCTTCTATAATAATAATTAATATAATACATATGCATTCAGTATGCAGGCAACGGATTTTACAATTTCCTAATTGGAGAGAGAGATTGTCGTATAAGATCTTGCTACATTAACCGTAACGTATATTTTTAGAATATATATTTCTTTTAAAAATTTTGTTATACGTAATTTAAGATGTTAAACTTTAAAATCATATATGAATAGTTAGAAAAGAAGAAGTAAGACACTTATGGAGGGACGGAGGGAGTAGGCATTCTTACACAATTTGTAATTACAAAGAACAAACCAAAACAAACTCCTCTCAGTCAGCAGAGAAGGAAGCCAAATCACCATACACGGTCAAAAGAACAGTTGCGGTTACTACCTGTTGCATTGGAAGCTAACGTTATCTAAAACATAGCTGCATCACATTTATCACATCTGGTACCATCATTACTGGAAGCTAGCAGCACTAACACATTTACTTGAAGATAAATTAACATAAAAGATGCATAGTTGATTAAGATAAATAAAAAGAGTTAAAGAGTACTTATTATGTGTATGTAATTTAGGAAAACCTTGAAGGAGCCTCGTTTATGTGTTGTTTCAAGATCCTAATTCTTCAATAAGAAAATAGATGGGATCAAGTGATTGTGGATGGAAAAAAGGTTTACAAGTGTAGCAGTATCAACTTAGACCATCTACACTCATTAGTGATGCTCAGTTGGTGTCATTCAAGGATGTTCCGATGAAAATAGTTGAGAAAACTTCTCTATCTCAAACCATGGCATCAACTATTTATTTGAAGCTGTGAATTTGGATACGAAGAATCCTGAATAGTTGCTAAAATACTACCACTCCTGTCATTATAGATATAATGTCTGTTCAATCTATTTAGTTCAAGTTAGGGAATTTTCAAAAGAAAAATTACGATCCACAAGGCCTAGCTGCAAGAAACTGAAGGTGAATACTGTTGCAGGATTATTAATTGTAATGAGGAAGCAGACCCACTGTATCAAATTGGATAGTAATGGCTCAGTGGCACGGACATTATAGTCAAAACCAAACAGGAGAAAATGTGGACACAACTTGTAGCCGAAAATTCTGAAAATTAAAGATTGATGGCAACAGGAAAATTTACCCATTCTTTTTATGATATCGAGTATCTTCATGCACTTGTTCTCATCCACACCCTCATCCTGAAGAAAATTTTCAACGATGTTCTCCTCTGAAGAATCCCTTCAAGCCAAAAATTGTACAAAAGTTATCTCAAAGAAGCAGCAGAGATTCGAAATCTTGAGAATGACATTATAAGAAAGACTCAAAATTGCCATCAGAATAAACTTAAATAACAGGTGTAGTATAGCACTCAGAGAAAGTAATGCGAAGGAAGATTGAGAAGATAGATACCAACCTTTTGTATTTGTAGTCATCTGAGTTGATTCACCAAAGTAAATTTCATCAGTAAGTTTTGAATTTTGATAAAAGGGTACCATGAACCAACATTAATGTTAAGACACACGTGGTGTGTCCATGTAAGAATGAATTGAGATGATGACTACAAGTTTGTAAAAGCAAAAGGTTCTTGCAAGATAAAAATTGAAGGAGAAAAGGATCAATTAAGGAGACTTACTACACATGCAAAGCATAATAAATAGGTGGGTTGTAAAATCCAAACCAGCTCAATTATCATAATAGTCTTGCATTGCGTTTTAAAAATAACTATGCATAAGAACTCGTAAACTACTATTGGAGTATTAAATAAGTAGCCAGAACTATGAGCATCAGTATTAAAGAGCAGCAGAGGAAAAAGCCCAAACCTATGTCATGGAGAAGGGCAGCCAGCTCCACCTGTGAACCAAGAAAATAATCAATTACTATAGAATCAAATATCGCAAACTGCTCTTAGTATGGTCTTTATATACTCATGAAAATAAGAGCAGTCATTCCAAATTATACGGAGTATGTGTTAAGATGTTGCAAAGTAATACAAGCACATAGGAGGTGCCTAATAGTTAGGAAGAAGGGCATTCTTATGCAGAGCTCAGATATTTCCTATCATGGCATGTATTCTAATGAGCATACTACAACTTTCCACAAACAAGCAAAACTATAAATTTACCGCCCTTGCACATTTCCTCGCTATATTCTTGTCAAGTCACTAGGGGTAAGGGGTTCAAACTGAGAGATCCAATTATCAGGATCTCCTAGTTACACCAACATATAAAAGAAGTACCCCCGCCATCTCATAGCTAAAGTCTCACTATACAAATGAGACTCTAATTACAGGACTGATGAGGCAACGAGAGTAACAACCATGAATAACTGTGCCTACAGCCACATACATTCTTTAAGAAAATTACTATAAAATCAAAAGTCGAATGTCCCTTGGCCAAAAACATCAATAAAGTTTACAAAGTACTCACATTCTTCGAAACACTTGTGCAAATTCATATGCATTAGCTGTACAGAATATGCATAAAGTGCTGAAATGGTAGTCTTGCCGAACAGAAGAGAAGTTATGTAAACTTAACTGCACCAATGAAATATACTATATCCCAAGTATATCATTTATTGGCATTACAAATTGTTCAGAAGAGATTACTAAGTACAGAACATGAAAGAAAACTAAGAAAGCTTAATCAAGAAAAGCATAAGATAAAGCTTCAACGTTTAGAATGCAGAGTGTAGTTGGCCTTACAATTTCCATGGAATGAAGAAGGCCCTCTTCACGGGCAAGAGAGAGAGCCAAATCTCTGACCCTGAAAGCGTGGGCGGCATCATGAGAACCATCATTCCCTTTCATTTTAGCCTCCACCAAACTCTCTGCTTTTCCAACTATGTCTCTCTTCCCCACTGAACTCCCTGCTTTTTCATTCTCCATCTTTTCTTCCACGAAATTCTCAGCCCTTTCTCTGCCTTTTCGTCTTTCTGTGTCTTTTTCTTCTGCTACCTCTGCTGTTTGGTGGACTACCCAAAAACTCGATGAAGTTGCTGATATATTGAAAACACTGACTAGAAAAGTAAATTAAAATACACGGGCTTCGGTTTCGGAAATTTGAAACCGCCCCAATGTCTTGTTCCCCTGCCGAGCCCACGTGCTATTTCCAATTGTCATTTCTATTTGATTAAAGTGTTAAAATAACTCTACCTTTTAATTGAAAGTTTGAATATAACCGTGCAATCTCAAAAAGTGTTAATGTAATCCTTGACTTGGCTGACTTTTCAATCAACATTTATTTGGACAGATTTTATGAAAAGACAATTTTGCCCTTGACTTAAAAAAATAAAAATCTAAAAACCCTCTTTCTTTCCTCTTCTATCTTCCGCCGCTCTAGTTTCTTTCCTCCATCGCCCTCAATCCATTTTCGTCGCCGATTCCATTTTCTTTTCTCCGATTCCACGTTCTTTTCTCCGATTCCGTTTTCTCTCGTCGTCGTCGGAGAGCTCGGAGGTTGAAGAGCCGAAGGAGGAGACGGTTGTTGTGTTGCCTAAGGACCATCGATGACGTCGGGCTTACGCAGCTTGGTGGCGAGAGGTGGTGGAGAGTAAAGGTGTTGTGGCTCCCAACCTCAAACTGCAGCACACCAAGAACATGCACAAAAAGATTCATCGGTATAGGGAGGCGGCTAGGGGAGGTGGAGTTCGGGGAAGGGTTTCGAGGCGATGCAACGGTGGCGGAGGTCGAGGAAGGACAAGGGAGCAGCGGTGGTGGGGCAAGGAAGAAGAAGGGTTTCTGGCGGGTGCGGTGGCGGAGGTCGGGGAAAGAGGAGGGAGCAACAGTGGTAGAGCCTGAGGAAGATGAAGGGTTTCAGGCGAGTGCGGTGGCAGAGTCGGGGAATGAGGAGAGAACAACAGTGGTGGGGGTTGGAAAAGAAGAAAAGAGCACCAGCAGGCTGCGGCGCACAGTGATGGAGGCGGAAGAGTTTAGGATTAGATAGGTTTTGAATAAGAAAATGATTGATTTGTCATAAGGGTATTTTTGTCATTTCATTTTCTAGTCTTGCCTGAATTCATTTGGTCAATGTTGGAATTATGGAGTATGGCTATATCGGCATAATTTTTTCGAAAGTTAGAGCTAGATTGGCAAATATATTAATTAGTTAGGGTTAAATTGACACTTTCTGAGATTGCAAGATTATATTCACACTTTCAGTTTAAAGTTAGAGTTATATCCCTTTCCATTTTCATTGGGAGCCACGTGTCATTTCCATTTCCAATTGCCATTTCCGCCCCCAATTGCCAAGTCCAATTGCCATTTTGAAAAATGAAATTTTATTATTAAATTAAAAAACAGAATTAAAAAGTAAATTTTTAAAAAATGAAATTTCAAAGGCAATTTTTAAAATAAAAGTTTAGTATATTATTAAATATCATATTTCAATTTATTTTGGCCAAAAAAATTATTCAAATCAAATATCAAAGGTAAAATTAATGAGTGTAGGATAGAAAAAATCAAGTGAGGTCAATGAAGTTATTTCAACTAGTGTGGAGGTAAAAATGGAGTGGTTTCTTTGTGGTTTCAATTGATGAGGTGGAAGAGAGAGATTAAATATTTATTGGAAAGAAACCACGAGAGTGGATTCATATCGGTTTCACCATTGTACCTGGTCTTAGGCTATAAAGAAAAACTAGGGATTTTTATTTAAGGGGAAGTCTTATTCAGGGAAAATTTAAGGAAATGTGACTTATCATATGAAAATGTTAGTGATTATTTTATAAAATTATATTCATTTTGTAATTAATGAAAATTTAAATCTTTGTATTTAATTAATGAAAACACCCCCAAACCACTTCCTCCTACATCCTCACATGCACTTATTACAGCAGTAATATTGGGAGAGTGTGAGGGAGTGGGAATGAGTGTTTTGGAGAGTTTCCTCGCACAATTGGAGAGTTTGATGGAGGATGGGAAGAGGAGGGAAGAAAATTTAGGTGAGGAGAAGTAAGGAGAGACTCTCCTCCCACATGAGTTTTGGTTGGGTTCATATGCAATGATGTGGAAAATTTGAAAGATTTCTCATCTTTTCTCCTCCAATAGTAATGTATCATGTGTCTTTCTAATTTATTTGTTTACCCATGAAGCCATTTCTTAGCTTCTTCGTGCCTACATACACAACATTTAATACAATATTAGTACAATTACATATATTAGTAGTAACCTAGACAAGAGATAAGTTATACCCTCGTTTTTTCCTATGCATTTCTATCTTCAACAGATAGGGAGCTAGTTCTCTTGTAGAACCATATTCCCTCTTTCCATTGTGTTCCCCAATCTACAGGCACCTTATCATTTCATGGTGACATTAAGCCACTCCCTGCACACCTCGCAAACAAGAATATATCCTTTCAAATACCACAATTACTAGGAAAGCCTTGCACAACCTGAGTCTCTAGCGTGATAGGGTAGAAAGTTATCCAAGACTTAGTAACCCTCACCCTACATAAGTGATAGCAAGTAGAAAAAACTCTACGCTAAAATCCTTCCTAGCCTCACGACATTCCTCCCTAAAGACAACAAGTATGGTCACACCCTGAGTATGAATTTAGGCAAGAGCAACCCCATAACCCTCCAACACCCCCACAATGTAATATGGGACGGGAAAGGTCAGACCATACAACATTTGATGCTCATACACACTAAAAAAATCTAGTTGAAGAGGCATACACCTTCTCACCAGAACTAGGTATCCTAACATTACAATTATCCAAAAAAATGATACTCTCCCAAAGCAACTATATCATTCCTACTCATACCACTATCACCATCTCTACCTTCTTGATTGCTCCGCTCCTAAATAACCCTAAACCCCATGGGAATCGGTTCATCATAAATCTAAACATCACCACAACTCACATCGGTATTAATAGGACCAATACTAGTAGTTGTTGACGACGACTCGTGATGCCCAGCTAGAATGCTTTTCTTTTGAAAACGGGGATTCTTATTATTAACTAATGATTAGAGTTATTACACCTAATAACTCCATTCCAGTAAAAATGACACATTTTGACTTTTTGAAATCAATTGAATCAATTTTCAATTATTAATATCTTTACTTACGCGTGTAAAAAAATTAAAATAATAATAATTTAAAATATATTTTATGATGAATTCAACAACATATAACATAATAATAGTCTTGCATATATAATAATATAATTTAATGGTTGAAGTTGGATCAGTATGATTTCCTAAAGTCAAAATGTGTCATTTTTACTGGGACGAAATTAGTATTAGAAATGAAATTAAAAGAGTTTGCGGACGAGTGTTCCCTCTATAGGGTAGGTCTGGGTACTTTCGGAAGATAAAGGTTAAAGATAGACAACTCACTTTCTACACTTCACGTCCTCCTTGAGAAATTGCTTGATCACAGAGAATACAACACATACAAACAAAACACTGTTTATATATAAGTACAAAGAAATACAAACCCAAAAATTTACTTCTCACAAGCGACCTTTCCCGAGAAAAAATTAGTGTGTGTCAATCCAAATTTGGAGACGTCAAATCCCCAATATTGAACTCTACGCTGAATAATGACTACTCTAAATGTCGTTTAATTTATAATTCAAACTCTCCCTTGTTATTTGGACCACTGCTAACCACTCTTCGAAATTAAAGTAATATTTATATACAATCATATAATTTTTCATTCATTACAAATTCTTACCCATGAAGTCATCTCTTAGCTTCACACTCATAATTCTACCTTCTAGAAATGAAGCGATGAAGTTATAATGCTCACCATACTTCGCTACGGAAAAACACCACATCTATTCCCTAACCTGGCTACCACACACTTTGCTAACCAAGACTCTGTGGCTGAGAGGATTAGAGAATAAACATACCCATTCCCAGTTCGGCAAAGTCTAGTATTATAATAATCACTTTGGAGGAACGAATCGTTCATTAGACACGCATGACACCACACCCAAGAGTAATCAACCCTAGATGCAGTGAGAAAACACCATTCACCAAAAACGTCCCATGTTAGCCCACGATCTAGGAGGGAGGAACATAGTACGGGGACCACGATCACACAACCCATAATCAATAAATAAGGACTAAGGACAGCAAACAAACTAAGTGGTTCTTAACTTAGAAAACACTGACAAGAAAAGTAACCCTTCATTTAATTGTCAGAGCTTTCTCCCCGGAGAATATCCCCGGGACTTGTTTTGCAGGTACTTTAGGAGACGAGACTCGTTGTGCTTATTTCGAGAATTATGATCACTTAGAAGGGTCCCCGCATCACTATTGTTTTAGCCATCACCTTGTGTTGGGAAAATAGGAGAAAGAACATTTATGAAAAGGATTTTCAAGAAGGGAGAAAAAGGATGTGAGACAGTAGATTTTATCATATTAAAAAATAATTAATTAATAAAATTAAACAATAAATATGCTATTGAAAAAATTAACATAAGTACATATTAAATTATGAAAAATAATTCAACTATTAAAAAACGAAGACATACATTAATTAAAATTAATATTCCGACAAAAAGTAAATTTGATATTATTGTTTAAAATGACACCATGTAAAGCTAAAACATAAATTTTGACCTATTATAACAGAAATTCCTGAAAGAATTTTATGACCTGTAAATATTAGTCCTTCAATTATTGCATAATAGTCCAAAAAATATGAAATTTACACCCTCGTCATTTTTATTCCCCAAAAGTTTAATTTTATTTAAAATTCAACTATCAATTAAATTTCACTATATTACACTTTAATGTTTGATCTGTAAGATGGTATTTTCCAAAAAAAATATATTCTTTTTTAACTATTTATGAACAGAGTATATCTAGAGGATATACAGTAAGCATGCACTTTTTTTGTCTAAATTAAAAAAATTAAGAAGAGAAAGTCTGCTATTAGACCGATTATTGTTTAAATAAATATTTAAAAAATTGATAAATTTTATGGTTAAATTATAATTATTTATACGTTACGGTACGCAGTGGCGGATCTAGAAATGTTTATAAGTGGGGGCACTTATATAAAATATTTTTATATTGGAAAAAACTATTTTTCCCATTACTATAAAGTATAACAATTTATTTTAGATTATGTATAGTTTAAAAATTCCTACTATTAGTATTATTTTTCTTAGTGTTAATTAAAAACTATCTTATAATTAAACATGTCAAACAATTTAAAATATATGAATGAAAACAAAAATGGAAAGTAAGCTCTCTCTTTTTCTTAATACTTCTAGATTATGCTTTCAAGAATTCAGAAAGGAAAATATTCAACAATGAATATTTTTAAATCAGTAATAGACCATGATGTATCTCAGATTGAAACTTTGAAATGTAGTTTAGTGTTTAATATTGAATGTTTGAATGATTATCTTGCGGAATAGTAATATGATAACCATCAAAATTATGGACAATGTTGAATAATAAACTAATAATGCTTACACCAATTGTAGTTTATGCTTTAAATGGCGGCCTAAATAAATTTTACAACAATCAAGTCATTCCATATTTACAGTTACAGTACCAAATTAAAATACTCTACATTGTTGTGAAAAGAAGTGAGTTGATTTACTCTGAGGTGGGGGCACATGTGTGCAATGTACATCATAATCGGAGTCAGTCCGTGTATTATGTAAATAAACAACTGACGCAGTACCCCCAGTGCTTCCACGGTAAATCCGCCCCTGACGGTACGGTACCTTTTAAAACTTTTTAAAAGTTATATGAATATCATTGCAATAAATAAAAATAAATATCAAAGTATCCCATTAGTTACATCAATTATTAAATAACCATTTTGTGTATTAAGAAAGGACAGAGTCTTGGAAAGACCATCTTTCCATATGTATATGGAAAGAGAGGGTTTAATTCGAATAATATGAAGTTAGGAGTTTATACTCTGCATTAACTTCAATTGAAATATTTTAGTTTTGATTAGAAATATTACATATTTAGTGTAAGAGTAAGTCTTACGATAAGTGGCCTGTCATAATCTTATGGATAGGCTAGGGACCTAGTTGCAATTAATGAGAAATGGAGTAATTTTTCACGGACATGGTTATTAGAATATGGGTCCGGTTATAATTCATCATTCATTCTTCTTTTTTGAAAGATCTGAAAATATTCCTTCTTCTTTGATGATCAATTCCTCAAATATTCCTTCTTCAAACATTCTTTCTTCCTCAATCTGCAACTTCCTTCTTTTTCCTCGAACATCCCTTATTTTTCGATCGAATAACTTCCTTCTTCTTTGATCATTGATTTTTTTGGAGCTTCCTGCAGAATTGTAATTGCAGCAAATCCAGATTGCGAACTGTTATGAATAATTGATCGGCAATCATACTCCAGAGAATTCAGCACCACATGCAGTTTTTCCTTTGAACCGTTTCTACGATTGATCCATTTTTTCCCAATGATCTCTTCAAATAACCAGTTAGTGCCCGGTGAAATTTGCGATCAGTTCTTCACCTTGAAACAAAATCTACATCAACGAATTTCACTTTTAACAAATGAATTTCTGTTTCAAGAGGACGAAATTTTGCCTAATAGTGTCCGAGATATGAATTTTTCACATCTAATTGAGTTTATGTTGTTGAATTTCCTTCACTGTAAATGAAATTTTTGTTGAAACTTCTGAATGTATTTCGCTACTATGAACATGTAAAAAAAATATGTGGCAATATCTGAAAAATAAACTAAATGTTGCTGAAAAAATTCATATATGCTACGTATCTGTTATCTTACAATATGTATCGTTTGTATCAAAACATGCATTTGCTTAAAAAGTTGTGAATATGAATTACGAAACTTTGTCAGGAGTTAGTGTATGAGTTAAGTTATGAATCAATTTTGTTTTGTTAAAACATGCATATGTTAGCCTATAACTAGTATATATATAAGTTATACAGTGCATAGAACACATGAGACTAATATTTGACAGTTTAAAATTTTCATATTAACTGTATCTTGATTACTTTACAACGTGTACAGTTTATATAAAAATACGCATCTTATTTAAAACTGCCAATTCCTTTTTTGAATAGCAAAACTTTTCCAGAAGGTAGTGCTTAAGTTATCTTATGAATCGTTTATATTTTCTTAAAACATGCATACGTTAGCCTACTACTTGTATTTCCTATACAGAACATAGATCACATAATTTCTTATAGTTTTTCAATTTTTCATATATACTGCATTTAATATCTTACAATATGTACTGTTTACATTGAAACATGTATTTGTTTTCAAACACAAGAGCAAATTTCCCAGATTTAAATCAAAGTGAGGTCATAGAGAGTCTTGTAGGTGAAAGGGACAAATGTAACAGTCTTGCATACTTTGTATTAAAAAAATGTGCAAATTTTGTCAATTTCAAACACAATAGGGACTCTCGACATCTAAACAATAAAAAGGTATGGAGATAAATACTGCAAGTGCTCGTGAAAGAAATTATCCATTAGGAAACTTAAAGTTACAACAATATTCATATCTAGATTAACTAACAATCTCTAATACAATGAATCAATTATTGATCTTTAGAGAAAAGTGCATATATAACCCTATGTAATTCATATAAGTGTAAATATAACCTTTTGATAATTGAAAGTGCAATTATAACCATAGATAATAAGTGAAAGTGCAAATATAATCATTTTCGGTAACTTTTAGCCAAAATTTCATGAAAAGACATTTTTACCCTTCATAAAAAAATAGGAAATGACATTATTGCCCTAAGCGTCATTAAAAGCCAAATACCACTGCTGGACCACCATTGCGCCGCCTTCGGACTGCTACTGTACCGTCGCCATAACATGTAGGGTCATATCAGCACATTATGAAAACTCATAGGGTTAAATAAGCACATTTCTAAAACTTACAGGGTTATATCACCACATTTCTAAAACTTATAGGGTTATATCAGCACATTCGTAAAAAATATAGGGTTATATCAGCACATACTATAAAAACAAAGAGTCATATTAGTAAAAAATCAACCCAACTGGCACACAACCGTCATTTCAACCTCTTCTACCAATTGTCGACGTTCCAGGTGTGATTCTAGGGTGGGAAAAAAATCTGAAAATTGAAAACCGAACTAGAAACCGATAATTCGAATATTGAATAAACCGAACCAAATTTAATATTTAAATGTTCAAATATTTGAACCGATTAAACCGTATTATGAATATGGTTTGGTTTTTGGTTTCAAACACAAACTGAAAACTGACCCAAAAACCAAATTACAAATATATAAATAAATTAAATATATTTCAATAAATATAAATAAAATATTAATTTTACAATAATATTTTAGTATGAGAATTTTAATTAAAATTGAGAAAATAAAGTGGCATCTCAATAAACTTTAAACTAATTTACCCTAATTGTATATCTTAATTTCTAATAGTTCTATTTCGTATTCCTTTTAACATGATGTGATTGAATGATTTGATTCTATAATATGCACAGATTATGATTCGTGTTGTTTATATTTTATTTATTATTATTTATTTTAACAAATTTTTATATTCTTGTTGTTTAGGTAGGAAATGTCATGTTTGTTCTTTCTATTTTTTTAAAAAAAATGAATACACATATTAAGATTGTATGTATAGTGTTTAGCTAGTCAATAATGTACGTTTACGCATAGTTTTCTTTCAATTTGGTTTATTCAAATATATTTGAATTTAAACCGAAAATCAAAAAATGAATTTGAATAAACCAAATTTATTTTTACCAAATATGGTTTGGTTTTCGGTTTGTAAAAGTCAACCCGATTGAACATAACCGAATAAACCAGAACATTGAAAACCGAACCGATGCCCACCCCTAGTGGCGAACAAAAGAGCTTTGGAGAGGTCGACGCAGTGGACGTTGAAGTGGAGGTGCGGGAACCTTTCAAAAATGGTATCTTCATCCGAAATTCCCCTTAATTCACTAGATTAATGTGATATTGAGTTTAATTATGTAATTATTTTTTGCTTCTTGTCACATGAATAGAGATATGCGGTATATATGGTATATAATATAAGAATTTTGATGATATCTTGCTTATTCTGTTGAGTTTAGTCCGGATTGATGATTGGATGACCTTTGGTGTTGTGTGTGTAGTTTTTGTTTTGTTGTGTTGTTCGACCTGGGGTTTTTGATGTTTATGGGTTTTGATTTTATAATATATGTTGATATAACCCTACATTTTTTACGAACGTGCTGACATAACCATATAAGTTTTAGGAATGTACTGTTAAACCCTCTAATTTTTTATAATGTGCTGATATAACCTTACCCGGACTAGAGGTGGTCCGACGGTGGCGCGGTGGTAGGTAAGGGTATAATTGTCCACCCAAATTCAGCTTTTGGTCCTAGGGCATTTTTGTCATTTTTAGGGGTTAATGCCGAAAAAATACTATCAATGCCGGATTTCCCACCAGAGGGTTATATTTGCACTTTCATGAACTAGTTAGGGTTGTTTTTGTAGTTTTATTTATCTTAGGGTTATAATTGCACCTACCTCAGAGTTATATTTGTATCTATTCTTAATCTTTAAGGGCGGATCATCTTCGAATTCCTCTAGTTAAGTGTCATCTTCATCTGAATCCTTCTCGTGCTGGAACGCCTTGTGGAGTCCAATGTTTAGTATTTCCAATTCCTTGAATTTTTAACCACTTCAAGTTTAGATCCAACTCCTACAAAAAGTCATACACATTGGATACTAACAGTTGCATTATATGAGCAAGCTGATGGAGTTCCTAATTCAAAAGAAAAATTAGAAACAAATGAAAATAAAAGTCATACACAATACAACTAATAAGTACACACTGGATACTAATAGATGCCACATATAAGTAAACAGATACAACTCGTAATTCAAAATGAATAATCAATAAAGAATGAAAATCAATAGTCATTCACAGTACAACTAACAAGTACACGTTGGATACTAACAGTTGCAACATAAGTAAACAAGTTCAGTTCCTAATTCAAAACGACCAATCAACAATAAATGAAAAATAAAAGGTCATACACAATACAACTAACAAGTACACACTGACTACTAACAGATGCAACATGTAAGTAAATGAATGCAGCTCGTAACCCAAAATAAAGAATCAACAACGAATGAAAATAAAAGGTCATTCACAGTATAAGTAACCGGTACACGCTGGATACTAACATCTGCAACATATAAGTAAACAGATTCACCTCTTAATCAAAGTAAACAATCAACTTGTTTTTTGTAACAACAAGAGGACAATTCAAAACCAATGCACAGAAAAACACACATGTAAAATAAAAACACAAAAAAACTATGCCTATCCAACGCTCAACAAACAAAGAACACACCAAATCGAACAAAAATTGATTAATAATACAGCCAAAAACAAACCCTTGACATACGACATACCTCATCCTACGGACGATGCAACAACCGATGAGAAACGAGCCATTATGGAGAAACGTGGAGAAGAGGCAGAGAAATGTGGAGAGGAGGCGGAGAAACGAGTGGCGACGGAGAAGCAAAGAAGAGGCAGAGAAGAGGCTGGGAAATCACCAGAGAGAAGAGAGAAACCACCTGAGAGAGGAGAGAGTAGACGCTAGAGAGAGAAGAAGAGAGGTTGTAGAAGAAAGAGGAATAAGCCAGGTTTTCATGTAACGATATGATTATAACATATTTTTTTATTAATTACAAAATAAACCCCATTTTTGAAAATAATCTCTGCCCTGTCTATAAGCTTATGAACATGCCACATTTCCCGAGACTTTCACTTAGAGTAACACATACTATAAGTTATAAAGAAAAGTGCTTTTATAACCCTACCTAATTCACATAAGTGACAATATAACCTTTTTGATAATTGAAAGTGCAAATATAACCCTAGATAGTAAGTGTAAGTGCAAATGTACCCATTCCGACATATTTAGCCCAAAATTTGGTAAATAGACTATTTTACCATCTGTTTTTTAAAAAGGCAAAATAAGGAAATTACATTTATACCCTCTAAACCCTTTTCTTATTCTTCTCTTCTCCTCTCCTCTCTGCCCCATTCTTTCTTCTTGTTATTTTTCTTTTAACTTCTCCATTCTTCGCCGTTCTTTCTCCTTCTCCGTTGTAACCTGAGGGTCAAGCGGGTTATTTATTTTTATACTCATATGGATATAGGTAAAATGGGTAACGGGTAAAATGGGTATTGGATTGAATGAGTAATTAAAAAATATGGGTCGAACGAGTTGGGTTTATAAGTTGACCGTGGGTCAATAATGTGGTCAGACCCGCGGGTTTACCCATTTCTATTTCATATATGACCCATTTATTTGTTCTTTCGCATTTCCTTTTTTTTCTTCCCATTTCCCAGTTTTTACGGAAACGGGTGCAGTAAGCTTCCATTCCATTAGAGTTCGGGGTTCCCACTTGCGAGCTCGAACTTGTTGCGCGGCGGCGAAACAGAGCCGTCGCTCAGGTCGATCACCACCACCTCGTGTTTCGACTTCGGCGGTGGCGTGGCGATTGCGGCGGCGAGATGCTTGTTACCGGGATTTCGGAGTTTTTGCTCTCGACCATTGCTCTTTTTCGGGACTTTGAGATTTTTGGCATGGAAATGTGGGGAATGGACGGGTGGAGAAACTCAGCGGTCGGAATCGCCGCCGTACGCCTCCGTTTGGGGAAGTCTGTTTGAATTTTGAAATGCGCAGAATCTGGGAAATGGATGCAAAAATAAGGATGATTGGTTGTTCAAATTAGCAGATTCCAGATAAAGCTAAGTGCAATACAATTACTTCTATAATTTTATTGACTGCGGTCAATCTGACTTTGTTGTTAACAGAACTAGTATATTACCTTCCCAACATATGCCCATGCAACAGCATTACCTTCCCAACTTTGTTATGTCACCCAGAAATCAGAGGTGTCACCCTCGAGTAATAGGCCACCTATGCACATTTTCTCCCTTTTGACCTGTTAAGTAAGACCCTGCTTGCTTTAGAAGGAAAACAAGTGTACTTTCTCCCTAAAGTTGATGATGAATCAGTACCAAGAGTTCAGGTCCTCTTCATTAGTCTCCATTGAAGAGAGTATCAAATCCGATGCAACTGCCACGTCTGCATACAGATTAGCTTGCCAGGGAACCAAATGCAGAGCCCGTTGATAGGAACGACAGGCAGAGCCAGCAGCTAGATAACAAGTTTTTTTCCATGTAGTAATTGATTCGTCAAAACTTTTACCATTGGCCTCAAGACTCAGGGCATCTCCAAGCCACGGAAAACATTTTGCGTATAATAGCTGAAAATACAGCAACCCAAGTTATTCAAGCCAGCAATATCAAATGAGACAAATGAAACCAACACAAGGATACACTTTAAAAGGAACAAATTCAATGCAGGACAAAGATGCTGAGGTCAGATTATAAGATAATTTTTACCTGAATATCACCATGCAGCTTCCATATCGACGATATATTACCTACTAATGACATCGTCCTTAGCAATACTTCAGAGGCCTCCTGCACACATAAAAATATAACAGAAGTGTTGTTTCAGAGAATGCCAAAGGCACCAATTAATGAAACAATTACACAGTTTTTCTTTCATAACTCTTGGGATAACTAACCTCCAATAGTGAAGCACCCCATATATATGCACCTGAATCTACACATTCCTTTGCTAAGCCAAGTACAGAAGAAGCAAACCCATAATTCGCTGCAATGTTTTGTGGTGAGATTCCCAAGGCTTGCTTAAAATGCTCAACGCCCTTCATGCCAAAGCAAAAGGACTTAGAAACAATAATACAACATATGAGATGGGAAGAAGCTTGAACTGCTGAAATTACCATGGCATGAAACAACATTTAAGGAGCTTGGAGAGACAGAAAAACAACAATTATACCCCCTCGTCCCGTAATTAGAGTCTCATATATATGAAATTTAACAAATAAGAGGCAAAAGAAATACATACAAGCAGCAACGAGATTTACCTTCCTAAATGAGCCTAGCATCAAAGAAACATTTCCACTCTGAATCAAAGCAAAGATTCTTGAGTCCTCTAACTCAATTGCTTTTCCATACGACTGTTAGGAAAAGAAAGAGGAGTTAGAGAAAAGGAGAGTCGAGAATGTTACGTGATTGATAAAGCAAAGAAAGAAGACCTTGATTGCAGCAGTAAACATGCCCAAACGGTGATAGGCAAGTCCCAAGGCCTCCCAG
>JAULKJ010000014.1:8210731-8220942 GCA_032355405.1 Rubia balearica
GCTTATATGACTCCGCGTCGTCCTCCTTTCCCAGCAATCGGGCTTCTCTGGCCGGAATCACATTGTCCCACCAGAATTCCCGTAAAATGTTATGGATCATCGTCCAGTATTCGCGATCCCTACATACCCGGAACACGGTACTACCATTGGGTGTCCAGCAATACAGGTCTACCCAGTCTCTGTCCATCACTTCCATTTGCCCCTGCACTTGAGGCATGTAATAGTATGGCATTTTTGACCATGGAAGCCCTTTCTCGGGTTTCCCTTTGTTATAGGGACACTTCACCTCTAGGATCCCACCTTCCGGAAACCCATCTAAAATTCCATCTGGGGAGGCACCAATCCAGCGAAGTCTCTCCTCTGAATGCATAGCGAATCCCATTGAGCCAACATCACGTCCGGTGATGCTTTTGTAGCGCTCTATAGCTACAGATTCATTTAGAACACCCCAATCCATGGCGAACCTCTTAGAAGATTCGATTAGTTGCTCCTCGGGTGAATAAACTTTCTCATTCCAGAGCTCATAACGGCGATTGCCTTTCCAAAATCCTAAAGCAGTGCTAAAGGTGCTTGTAGTTAACTTGTCCTTACGAAGTGCGAACCATTCATCAGATCGCTGTGGGGCATCCAGAGACCTGAGGCAGCTGGACAACACAAATGGAGAAGGCTTTTGAACAAAGGGGATTGAAGTGCCACATGGAGATGCCAAAGTGTAGAAGGATCGCAGCAGTATAATTCTGTACTTCCTTCTCTTGGGAAATGGCTTTACTGCTGCTATGTTAAGGTTGTTGAATCTAGTGATGCATGTACTAGACATTTCAGGACCAGAAGTGTGCAGTTTGAGATTCGTAAGAACTCCTACAAAATACAAAGAGCGGATTTTCAAGAATCTTCATTGGTACAGCAAAGGAAACAACACAAGGGTATACACCTAAAGTGCAATCAAGATCATTTCCTGATACTACAAATATCAAAAACATGCCTTTGCGTTTGCAGCAGCAAGAACCATTGATTGTACCAAGTAGTAATTAAACAGTAGTATTATCTTTCGTACTCGGAAACAGATATTATATGAAACATTTTATAAGCGCATGCAAGAAAGTGAGAATTCATTAAATATTAGCCTTGAGAGTTTTCCTTCATACATTCCCTTGGTTTTAATAATAATGAATCCAAATCTATAGCTAATACCATGACAGCTTAATGATAAAGCTCAATTGTTGGCGTGGTATTCTTTCTATAGAGACATGGGGTCAGCCTAACCATCTTTCAACACCATATATATTGTTCTTTTCTATACGCAGCGAACAGAATGAATTATCGGAGACAATGAATTACAAACAACTTCAGCAGATTTAGTATAAGAAAAGAAAGACCTCGGCTTCTCGGTCAAAGAGTTAAAAAACTATGAGCTCTAACAGATACTCATAAGCAACACTATCATAGTATGGCAGCTTAATGAGTGATTCTATTCCTCATCATCTAAACCTAGAACTTCGTAAGCAATTCTAAATGACAGAAAGATTAACATTTTGCAATCATCCAATTTGAACAGAAACCCCCATCACAGTAAAGCATTTGAAATTAGTAATTCAATATACTTTCAGATTCCTTCTCTTGTATATTTCTAGTGCCTCTGACTGCAGCCCATCTTTTCACTCGATTCAACTGCAATTGCACTAGTTTGTTGTTGGAGAAATTGCCCAAGAAACCGGATTGAATGAAATCAAAGTAAATCACTTAAAACCAAGCCGCAAAACCTGGAAAAAGAAATTACCTGATTGTGGTGTCGCTGGGTTATGACAACAACATGGAAGAACCAAAGGCTTGTCGGAATTTGGGCAGTGAAGTAAGCAGAAGAGAAGAGATTTGGCAAAGACGGCAGATGTGAGCGGAAAGGGTAGGAATAGGATTAGTTTAGTTCTTTCCCGCGGCTCAAAATATGGTAGCAGAGCAGAGACAGTTAAGGAAATTGTTGCTAATACCCAATCCCAACCCCTTCTTCGCAAAAAATAAAATAAAATCCCAATCCCTTCCTTTTTTGCCCTTCTATTAAAATAATTAAAAGATTTTTACACTTCTAACCCCAACTTTTGGTTGAAAATATCAATACAGCCATAAAAATTGAGAAAGTGTCCAAATAATCCTACTTTTATGAGCTATAATCTTTTGATCTAATTCCAACATTGATTGAAAGAATTGATTGGTGACCGAATTTGAAATGTCAAAAATACCTTCAACCCTTGAACTAAACTTTTATCTTCCTATTTTACCCCTTTTCAACGTTTTCACTTGTTTGGAAAACAAAAGATGGCCATTATCCTAAAAAAAACAGAAGAAAGAAAACACAACTCCTAGTTCATTTCATCAAAAGTTTTTTAATTTCGATTTCCTTCTTTCATACATAAGAGTTGCCACATTACGAGAATCAAGGGCCTTAGTTTGACAACTACTTGTAGAAAATAAGGGAATAATGTTGTAGTTGTATTCATGATTTGAGTTATATTACATAAAGCTACAAGAGACCTATGCATAATTATAAAAGGAAAATGACTCTATTCTGAATAGGAGTAATATTCATACAATATTGTTATTCCTTGATATTCATCCTCAAGTTTGAGAATGTAGATCAAGAATACCCAACTTGTCAAGTAGTAACTGAAACTGAGTATGTCCGAGAGATTTCGTAAACAAATCTGCAGGCTGATCAGAAGTGCCGATATGGTGAGTAACAATATTACCAGAACAGTCCGACTGAACCGATTCTTGATCAAAGCACAAAATTCTATAAATCTATAAGCTACATATGATTTAGCCACTATTAAATAAACCCAAACAGCTCAGAAATAATCATCAACAATAGTTAAAAAATAAAATGCACCACTAGAAGAAGGTGAGCTATGAGACCCCCAACATCACAATGTTTCAACTCAAACAAAGAGCTAGCATTTTAATACCTCAAAAGAAAACTATGTCTAGTTTGCTTTGCTCTATGACACTGAGCAAGGAACAAAAGTATTATTTGTGCTAAAATCAATAGTAGGATTAGACAACACCGTAGAAAATGGATGCCCAAGACGTTGATGCCATAAATCAAATGGAGATGCATACACTGAAGCAACTGTTGGAACTGACTGCGAAATATGAGGCTGAACGTGCATATCCAGCAGACGAAACTAATAAACCACCCAGCTGTTCACCCACGCCAATCACAATCCTCATTATGATTTTCTATAATATGCAATAATTCTCAGTAAGCAAAGTTAGCCATTTTAAGGCAGACAACAATGTAGAGCATGATAATAAATTACATCGTAATGTAGGAATATAAAACACATAAGTAAGAGTGATATCTCCAAAACATAAAGAACCATATTTTGTAGCAGAAGACAGATCCATCAGAAAGTTAAACATTAATAGAATCGGTACCAGCATTAATGTCAATAAGAGGACCCTTATCACCAGTCATATGATATGAGTCTCCCGAATCAAGAATCCAAGGTAAAGTAGGCTTACCTGACCCATGGTCAGAAGGAGAATTTAACTGATTAAATAAATTAAGGGTCGTACCCTATTGGACGTCTGACAGAGTAGGACTGAAATCATATCTGACAGGGGGTCTGGAGGCTACGACTGCAAATCCTGGCGGCCAAGTGATGACGACGATGACTGGCTGAGTTGGCGCCGTGGTGTTTGCGGCGGTAACTCCGTCCCTCATCTCCGTGAACCATTATAGATAGCTCGTAAGCTTGAAACATGTAACTTTGTCATGACCCTTGCGATTAAAATGAGTACAAATCAGATTCATGTTGCGGTAAGAGCTCCAGGTGAAAATCTTGAAGGTGGTGGATGATGAGTGACATATGTCATGGAGTCAGTTGAAGATTCACGATTATGCATGAAGGCTTTTTATTCTCCTTCTAAGTCGTGAGAGCATAAATGTGCATGATGGATAGCAGCGGTTCTTGAGACATAACATTGGATCGTAGGGTTTGATAGCCATCATCCAAACTGAGGAGAAATTGATAAATCATCTCTTTATCACGGTCACGAATGGCAGCAGCAGCAATAGCGTTACACGTGCACAATGGTTTGCAAGTTTCACAGGAACAAACTAGAGGAGGGTGATGCGAGTTGTAGTCATCATACAACTTCTTAAGTTTACCGAAGTAGATGGCAATATTTGGACCATTCTGGCGGCAATTGATGATATCACCGCACATCTGGAGAATTTTTGGATCATTTTCAAGAGAAAAATGTCCAACAAGATCATCCTATATTTCCTTAGTAGTAGAAAAATAATTCGCTAAAGATCGAACAGATGGATCAACAGTCTGCATGATCCAACAAACAAGGGTAGCATTCACTCCGGGCCAATCTTCATTATCATGAACATTAGCCAAGGGTTGAGTAATGGTTCCATCAATGAAACCAAGTTTCTTCTTAGAAAGCAAAGCACTACGAATCGCAATGGTCCATTCAATGTAGTTTTCTCCACCTTTTAGAATGACGGGACAAATGACAAGACGGAGACAATTAGAAGGATGAATGTAATAGAGAGATTTTGTTGATCGACCAACATGTACGGTTTGCCCAGTGCCAGATTGCAATTGCATCTGCTTGAGTAAATCTGCAATAACATCGGTGGCATTGAGATTCCGGGGCTTAATGGCCTCAATTTCGTCGGCGATGTGAGTAGCTTCTGAGGCATCAAAGGCAGAGTCGGAATCAAAAGTCGACATAGTGAAGTTTCATCACGGGCAGAGTATGATACCATGTGAACTTTCAAGGTATCTTGGGTTTACATCTTAAAACTAATTAGTACTAAGTGGAGATGACCCAAAATCTTATATATGTTATAATCATTGTAAGAAACCGATGTGAGATATATCTTTCAACATGCCCCCTCACGTGCAAACATGGAAACACTCCACACCTCATATCAGACCAAATTAATGGGGATCCAAACATCGGCCCAAAAATCCAACCTGAACTTTGATACCATGTAGAAAGTAGGAGAATAATATTGTGTTTGTAGTCATGATCTGGGTTCGAATATATATAGGTATAAGAGACCTATACAGAATCATATGAGGAAAATGATTCTAGTCTATATAGAAGTAATATTCACATAATATTGATATTCCTTAATATCTTTGTTTAGTGCACATATACTGTCCAATTTTTTAAAAGTGCACATATACCCCATGTTTTTTGAAAGTGCACATATACCCCTATACCCGGAGATTGACGTTGAAAAACCTAGAGGTATGTTAGCATCAACCAAAGAACTGTATGTGCACTTTAAAAAACTGAAAAGTATATTTGCGGTAAAATTATAAATTTAATTTAAAATGTCTGATGATTTCCCATTTCAACTCAAAAACCATTTAACAATCAACACAATACTAACTTCCTTTTATCAACCTTACACCGCTAGCAAATCCAAACTTGGAATGTGGATGCAATTACATTACGTACCCATTTTAGCATCTGCAAACGCGTTATAAATTGGCGCTAATTGGAACATGGATGCAATTACATTACGTACCCATTTTAGCATCTGTATACGCGTGATAAAACCAATTTATAACGCGCCAATTGAACAATCTGCATAAGTTTGACCAATCTATAACGCGCAATTAATTGGAGCTGTTGACTTCTGTGCATTGAACTGGTCATACATATACTAATACCTAAATTAATTAGCCCTATCATATTTATTTATGAATTCATCTTGTAAAAGATGAATTTTTCGTAAATTATAGAAATATTAAGGTTTAAACGGTAAATTAAAAGAAATGAAAATAAAATTTTGGGTTGCATTAATCGGGTCATAAATTTATAACTATTGCACGTTGCATGATAAATATTTAATATTGCAACTAAAACCTTTTATTTTTCTATTATTCTAATTAAACTCATTCTTTCCATAAATTTATGGAAAGATGGTTTTTCTAAAACTTTTCCTTCATTTATTTATGCCCTTAATTAATCAGCATTTTTCATTGGTAAAGTTTTGGAAAGGACCGTCTTTCCATAGACATATAGAAAAGACGAGGTTGAAATAAAATTATAGAAAGGTAGTATTAAAATTTTCTCATGCAACGTTCAGTAGTTATAAGTTTATGATCCCAACTCGTACAATTTACATTGAGTTTTTCTAATTTACATTTTAAGCATTGATCTTTCCACAATTTATGAAAAAATCGGCTTTCAAGAGGAGAACTCTTTCCCATTTCTAAAAAAATATTTTATATTAATTTAGTGCAACATCTTTCCTCACAAAAATAAAATTTAATGCAAACGTCTTCATATTCTTAACATTAATTTATTGAGAACGTCTCCTGTTATACCAATCATGACAAATCATGTTCATATAGCTTTTAAAAATAGATTATATGTGTTTTAAAATATATTTTAAATTTTAAATTATGGAAGCTTCAATACAATAAATAAAAAATAATAATATTATTTATTAATTATTATTATAAAAAAGAGTCCGTCTCTTGAAAGACGGTATTTCCATAAGTCATGGAAAGACCAAGGTTTAAAGTGTAAATTAGAAGAAATTAAGGTAAAATTTTCGGGTTGCATGAATCGGGCTATAAATTTTATAACTGCTACACGTTGTATAATAAAATTTTAATATTGCAACTAAAACCTTTTACCTTTTATATTTTTAATTACACTCCGTCTTTTCATAAGCTCATGGAAAGACCGTCTTTCCATAAACTTCTAGAAAGACCGTCTTTCCCAAGACTTTGTCATTTAAAATATATTATTAAATTTCACATTTCAATTAATTTTGGGTTGACAAATTTATTTAAACTACTCTTGTGGTTTCCATCGTAGATGACCTCATGATCGTCGATAGAAAGATTCCGGATCCTGGTTCTTAACTTCTTGTCCATGACAAGTCAGATGAAAAGCATCATGGTTGGCCTAACCCATAAACTGTTTTGGAAAGTAGCTTGTGTGTGGTGGTTTTGTTTCAACGGGTTTCTGTTTTAGTTAGATTTTTTACGTAACTTATCCTTCTGTAGGACTAATCCAATGGAAACAAAGCAATATGATTGTGATTGTATGCGTAGTTTTAGAACTTGGCTAATTGGGGTTATTCCACATCAACAGATGCTGCTACATAAACATTGAATCGCTATATCACGTTCTGTATTTTACTTAATCACGCCATGTATTTTATGCTATTGAAATTCTTTAAGGATTTTGAATTTATTTAAATAAATAATGAAATTGAATAGTTACTAATAATTAATTGTAATTAATAGTAATTAAAAATTAATAACCCTACCGGAAAAGGGGTTCGCAGTGTCTTCTCCGACGTATCCTCCATCTCTCTGGCAGTTTCTCACCTAGGTTTTCCCACGTGTTAGAAGCTGTTCAGATATATATTTTATGTTGTTTTGTGTAATATTTAATTGTTAAAGTTATGATTTAATATTTGTTTAAATAGAAACTTATATTTTATTTCATCATCAATAATTGTGAATTATATATTTTGTTGTGTAACATTTCATTGTCTATGTATGTCTCCATATATTGAATTTAATTTTGTTATATATTTTATCATTAATAGTTGAAAATATGTTAATTTAATGTTAATTAATATGTTATTTCCTTTTTTTATCTTAGTTAAATGAAGAATTTACAAAAATAAGTCATAAAATATATAGGTATTTTTTCATGATTTATAAGAATGATATGCACACAATATATGGCATGAATTTAATGTGGTTATAAAATTTGTGATTAGTAGTGAAAATTATGTTAATTTTACAATAGTTTAATTCATACATTATTTCTATATTTATGAGTAACATAATTTCTAAAGGCCCCACTAAAATAATTTAATGTGGTTCTAATAAGGTGTTGGAAATTGTTGGTAGGCTAATGAGGAAATATAACATATAATGTATAATTTTGAGAAAAGTTGGTAAACATATAAAAGAACTTGTATAGCTAAGTTATAAAATTGTGTAGGTGTCTTTTATTGTAAATGAAAGAATGATGTATATACTATTGGTTCTAGATGTGGTTATAGAATGATGAGGTTATAGGTTTCAACCTCGAGAATTATGTTGATTTAAATGCATGTAGGTGGCTTTTGCACTATTTAGAATGACGTATATATTGAAGATATATGCATATGTAGAATTTAATGTGGTACTATTTTTCATCACTTGATGAGGAAATTATGTGAATTTAATTTCATGTTAGAGTATATGTTGTTTGTATATTCCATTTACAGCGAAATAATTTTACTTAAATGAATCATGAAAAAAATGTTTGTGTTTTTTTTCATTAATTATTAGAATGATGTATGACATTGTTGTGCTTGGCATTATATTTTCGTGAAAATAATTATTTGGTATATAATGTTATTTAAGAATGGTGATAACTCGTGGGAGAATTGTTACTCATCATTCGCGACTACAAATGTGTTTCCTAGTCATATGGAAGCTTATCCTGCCTACAGCGGACTACCTGTCGATTTGAACTTGTCATGTCGTCGTATAAGAAAAATAAGAATGGACCCCAAAGGATGTATTGTATTTGCAATCGGGGTAGGAATGATAAGCCTGTCGATATTAGCGATTCGAATATCGTCCGAAGAAGTAACATGTCGACAAGAAGTTGTTATTGCCCTTTCATGATTGTCACGCGAGAGAGTACCACAGAGGAGACTTGGAACACTAAACCATGCAAGGATCCTCACCGAAGGACACACTACCACTAATTTTCAGTATACGTTGAGGGGAATAGATAGAGTAGCAAGCTTTATGCTGAGGCGAAAATGATAAGAGACTTGACGAATGCCGAGATAGCTCCTAGGTATATCAATGTGAGCCTCAGCCGTGCATATCCGAGCTTGAATGAAACCATTAGGCAAGTATATAATGAACGATCGACTTACGGAAGAAAAAGGCGAGGCAGGCGCAATATAACTGAGAATTGTTTGCAGCTATCCACCTCCATAGGTATATTACTAGTCACCATGCAACTCTTGATGGTTCTTTGACCCATTTATTCTTGGCTCATCCCGAAGCTGTTGTGGCATTTCTGACTTATCCATGGATTGTGGCCATCGATTCAACGTACAAGATGAATCGATACGACATGCCCTTCATTGAGATTGTTGGCATGTCTCCGTGTAACCTGAATTTCCTGATCGCATATGCCATCATCGTCGAAGAAACGACATATAATTATGAGTGGATTCTTCGCGCACTGAGAAGCCTGCTTGTCAATGGACCGTTCCCTCAGATGGTAGTCATAGATCGTGAGCTGGGATTGATTAGGCCGGTTAGGGTAGCATTTCCGAACTCAAAGCATTTGCTTTGTACTTGGCATATTAACAAGGATGTGGAGGCACGTGTTACTGTGTTAAAATGGAGGAAGAGGAATGGGGCATCCTTCAAAAGTGGTGCATAGTCACGGATTTCCAATGCCTCCACCATTGTTGCCAACGAAAAAACATTGACAGATTTGAGGGCTGGTTGGTCTTGGAACGAAACTGTTATTAGTTATGTTGAGACAACATGGCTCAACCCTCATAAGGAGAAATTTGTGCTAGTATGGATTTATTCATTTTGGCGACACGACTACATGTCGTGTCGAAAGCACACATTTGTTATTGAAAGGGTGGTTAGAAATATCTACTGGTTCTCTGGATATGATATGGAGGTGTATCGACTTGATGATAGTTGGCCAAATTACTATGATCAAGGACATCCTCGAAAAATCAAGAACGCTCATTAGTAGATTGCACCGTAGAGTCATTTTCTACAACTTGTTCAACAATGTGTCAAAATATTGCATGGATAAATTGACGGCTGAGCTTACAAAGATGGTAGCACTTGGAGCACATATTTATGCATATTGTGGTTGTGTACTGCGTTCGACGCATGGAATACCATGTGCTTGCATCATGCAGATAACAATTGATCAAGGAATGCCCTTGTATTTGGATGACATTCATCCACTGTTTAAGGAATTGGTACTGGATAATTACTCGCATAACATGGAAAATATTTTCAGGGGCGATCAGGACCAAGCACTGTTCAACAGTCAATTGGAGGAGCTGGCCTGTAGTGACCCATCAATTCTCCGTCGGGTTTCTAGCAACATAGAAGAGCAGTTTCATCTAGAGAACTATGAAATTGAAGAGCCGGATAATGTTACGAGGATAT
>JAULKJ010000014.1:8227363-8239038 GCA_032355405.1 Rubia balearica
TAAATGAGATTGATTATTGGTAATTTATAGTAAAAGTTAAAAAGAAAAAAAAGAGTCTGGCGAGTTCATCGAGGTTGGAAAGAAGAACATACTAGGTGTAGTAGAGCTTTACAAGAAAGAACATACGGGTCGGGTCCGGGGTGTCGGCACTCTCGCTACACATAGAGACATCTGTGTCAAACCTCGACCGCCGAAGGTTGATATTGCGTCCAGTAGTAAACAAAGAGAGATTGATGCTTTGAAATCCACATTAAGCCAACTAGTGGCTTATGTCTCGCAAGAATCGAATGGGAGGAAAATGCCACTTGACTTGGAGAGAATCATTGCAAGATCTAAACCAACAACCTCAACTACCCCTCTCGCTTCTTCTTCGACAACCCCAGCAAATGACCACCCGGAGTGTGATAGTAGGCTTGTACCAACTTCTCCGAATTCGACAACACCTCTTGCATTTGACTACAAAGTTAGTAGAGGCTACCAAACGCAACATGAAGGAATAATTATAATATATTATACTATTCAGATTCATATTCAGATTATTTTATACATTAAATTAGCGAGTCTTCTTGTGAATGATAATTCCTTGTTCATTCTGCTTGCCGAATGTGTTGATGGTGAGAGCTATGTTGTAGTAGAAGATAAAGTTTACAAATCTATACGATTACATCATCATAAGCCGGTCACGAAGGAGAATGTGGTGGTCAATGTCACTAAGAGCCTTGTAGATGGTATAGTTCATACAAACCCAAAGGCCGAGGCAACTACAGTGGACGAGGTAGTGGGAATATTTGTTGAGTGGCCCCTTTGTTGGGTCTCTAGTTTGGACAACAGGACCCCCAAGAAGGTCAAAAAAATTAGGTGGTTTCACTTATAAGTCGAGACAAAAGTTCTTTACATAAATTTTCAAATTTATTTCATGGAGATCGAGGCAAGAATTAGTAGCCCAACCAAATTGGAAAATACATTTGGGGATCCAAAAGCTACAAAATCTTGTGTCTCTAGAGTGAAGCCACCTCCATTCAATTCCTCAAAGAATGGATCTCTAAAAAACATTCACACGATTGTGACAACTCACCCTCCCTCATCTTCGTAAAAAATTACCATAAAAGAAGTTTGTATTTTTGGGTACAAGGTAAATCCAATCATCCTAAAGGAGGATTTTGAGTCCTTGTTCCATTTCAATAATGTCCCACCTCCCTTGATGCAACTACATTGCATGTAAGTATGAATCCATAAACCAAACGTTTTTCGTTGTTGTAATTATTGCGTTTCGCATCAATCTATCGAGACTTACTATAGGTTTTTTGCATGTACAATCTATTTCCAAAATGAAAAGGTGGATAGAGGTTCTTTGCCCATTGAATATCCAACATGAACATGTGGCAATGGAAGAGCATTTGGCCTACTTGAGCTCCTGGTTGATGAAAAGGACAATTCGATATTTATAGCACCCTATTACGAGAGGTGAGTCAACTGTACTTACTGACTTACTATTGTTTTGATTCTATTATAGATTATGGGATTATAATGAATTAAAGACAATTTCATTTTTCAAGCAAACATTAAATGGTCGCCGTCTTCGTTCTTCCCTCAGGCACGGTGTTCTGGTTCGATCAATTACATCAAACGACACCGGAGACAATTCCATTCACAATTCCGAAAGTGATGACGGATCTCTTAATTAACAACCGCAAGAATTCCATTGGAAGTCCCTAAAGGTTAGAATTTACATCAAAATATAAATTTGAAATAATTATAGGCAAATTTTAGACCTTTGTGAATTATCAAGAAGAATTAAATCACTTGTATTCATGTTTTCATGTTGTTATATCGTGTGTCTAAACAATTACTTTATGCGTTTTAACAAATTTTAAAACACCCAAATTTTCTCAACAAAATGTAAATAGCCAATTCAACAACATAATAATATATGTTACTTCATGTGTTCATGAAGTTACATCGTGTGTATATCATACTACTTTATATGTTAATGTCGTTACTTCATGCATTTAAATGTATTTTACGAAATCTAAACCATACATATATGTTGTGTCAAATATCATTAGATCACCATAGAGGGAGTAGTCTTCCTTCATCATTGAGTCCCTCCAAAACAATGTTGTAAGCCTACCATTATCATCCAATTTAACTCTGAAGAAGAAATCTTCCTCTTCGGTACTCTTCTATGACAGTCTTTCAATTACTTGTTGAGCATTACCTCATTCGATCTCCTACAGGTGCAACCTGTTTATGTAGTTTAGATGATCTTTAATCGTGTGTCCCAGATTTTGAATACCACCAGCTTCAAAAGCCATAAACTTGAATCCATAGCTAGGTTTTAATCCTGCACCTTCCATTCCTTCTGTAACTTTCCCTTTTTCCTCTATAATTCTCCTTGCAGTTCTCTGCAAATAATGCTATTCGACTCGAGTGAAAGGATAATTGTGTGAGTTCACAAGATACAAAACTGCATAGGTTCCATCGATAAATTTAACCCGAATTCCAACTTTACACCATGTTCTCGTAACCACATTTTCCCTTGTTTTTCTTGTTTTCTTCTCAGAGCCCTTTTCAATGATATTATTGATGGAAGGTGTGTTGGGTGTTTCATTCTTCAGTTTTGTGTTTCCTTTACACAAGAAAACAAAATACTTCTCTATGATGGTTCCATCTTCTTTACCTCTTTATGTTGAATATCGCACACCAAATTCCAATGCATTTGACTGTTTTCGGTATAAATCATGAAACTCTGATAGTGGTTTTTTCTCTCAAACATGTGAAGCAATCTGTGACATCAACTTTCGATTGGTCGTTTAAATTGGTGGTGACAAAATCTCATCCTGCAAATACGTATCCTGTCAGTAACTCATTACATCAACTATTCTTTGGTTAGTTCGTGTATTTTACAATTTAGTTCGGCCTTCATAAACGGTTATTTAGTCACTGATAAATATGTACATAGAGGTACAACATCAAAATATTTTGATAACAAATCCTACTAATTAAATTTCAGACATTCAGTACAATAGATCATTTATTTATTGAGTTAAATCATGTATTTAACATATTAAAACATAAAATATTCTTAACAAAAGGCATGTAACTGAATTCTAGATATTTACGAATCATCTTACAAAATTCGATCATGTTATTTAATGTGTTAATGCAGTTATATCATTTATTTAACCTGTTACTTTGTAAGTTCCGGAAAATTTAAAAATATCTAAATTTTCTCAATGAATGTATAAAGTCATTTTTATACATCAATTTTATACACATTACTTCTTTACTTCATGTATTTATCAGGTAAGATTTTGTATTTAACATATTACTTCAGAAATTTAAGAAAAATTTTCAATACCAAAAATTTTGAAAAAATATCAATCTAATTAAATTTCTGACCATCAATATCAATACATCATGTAATTGTTGGGTTTCAACGTGTATTTAACATATTACTTTTTCGTTAACAGTTAATATAAACTATTATAATATTCTTAACAAAATGCATGCAATTGAATTCTAGATATTGAAGAATCATCTAACAAAGTTCAATCTTTTTACTTCATGTGTTCATGTAGTTGCATCATTTATTTACTTTGTTACTTCATACGCTTCAGGAAATTTAAAACACTTACATTTTCCCAACAAATTGCATATAGCCAAATTTTAGACCATGGGGAACTGTCCATCAGAATAATATCACGTTACATCATGTGTTCATGTAGTTACAACTAGTGTTCATCATATCATTTCATACGTTTCAGCAAATTTTTAAAAAATAGCTACATTTCTCAACAAATTGCATCCCTGAGCATCGACACTAAGTTTTGTGTCAAGGAGCGAGAATTCCTGGAAAAAGGCCTTAAAGTGTTCGTACGCATGTGTCACATCATCAACGGCACACATTTCTCTAATGCTATGCATCGAGAATTGAGGAACTCCAACATCAACAGTTCTGATACCCAATCCGCTTGCCAAAATGGGACCAATCGTAGAGCCACATGGCATGTCGTTGCGTACAACGAAGTCCTGCATTTAAATTTCACTTCAGAAACAAATTTAAGCTACTCACAAAGCTTACTTATGTCATGCACAACCTAGTAAACAGCAATGGCAGTATTGCTTGCAAGTTGTTCAGTACACATTTCTACCTTTTTGTAACAGAGTCCATAACACTATGGGCTCATACTACCACAAAACATTAAAAAGGCTTGGCTTAAATGAAAATAATGGCAATAAAAAACATGTCCCTCCCCACCGTACATGAAAGTGGAATAAAATGTAAAACCGGGAAGATTAGCCACATAACAAACCACAATTTATCTTCATTTCAATAGTCTCATTAAGGATAACAAAAGCTTTGTCAACTTTTTCTACCAACCTACAGAAGTGGAAGATTGTTGACAACTTTGGTTATCATTAATGAGACTATTGAATTGAAGTTGATAAATTGTGGTTAATCTTCCCTGTTTTACATTATATTCCACTTTCGTATACGTTGTTACTCAGGTTGTTACTCCGATAGTTTCTCAACGGCATAATACTTTATGATTTAGTTTTTTCCCAACTATCGAGTAGCTTTGCCAGGTTCTTCCCGGAGAACTACTAAAATCTTTCACCTAGGGTTTCAAAATAACAACCCCAACTACAATAGGAAGAGCTACTAATGGACCCCAATACCACTTATGTGGCATGGCCAAACAGGCCCACCTACAATTTTTTTACTGGATGGTGCAGGCCATCACTGGTGTTTCATTCCTAGCAACTAAATATACGCAGCAACGTTCACAAGCTGGTTTACTTGGTGTATGGAGTATATTGTTTCTTTCTTGGCAAATGACTTCATAACATTAATTATACTCCAGTAGTGTTGTGCATTCAATATGTTAGGTACTTCTAAACTTGTAATAGCTGAATTTACATTCTTGGCTTTGGGAATAATCTTCGAAAGTCAATGTCAATTGCATTCACTTAATACTCATCGAGATTGGCAAAAGTGTGCTCAAATCTAATTTTATTTGTTTTTCAATACTCGCAATTTATTTTTATCTTTATATAAAATTTAGTATTGAATATATTTTCATATTTCTTGAGTTATATGTTTATTTTCTCAATGAATTTCTTATGTTATATCCAATGTGATTTTATTCATGCTGTATATTATTAATATAAAATAATACAGACTAGTTTTAACAAGGAATTTAATTATCATTGTTACATCCCCACCCTATTTGGGTAGTTTTTAACTTTAAAAGAATACTCCCTCCGTCCCAACTGTTTTTGCATACTTTTTTAACACTATTCTCCATCAAAGTTTGATCGCACATTTGAATAAATATATGAACAATAATATTAACGATATTGTTCAATTCATCGTAACAAATAGTTTCTAAAAGTTAACTTATTATTTGTCATTATTATACGTAGGTAAAGATATTAACGGCCAAACAACGAGATATTTCTCTCTCCGCAGATACGATTGGGACGGAGGGAGTATTTTTTATAAAATATATTTATTTTACAACAATTTTCAAAACAAGTAATAAGTTTGGGAAAGTTATAACGAATCTATAAATTCTTTTGTAATTGTGTCAACAGTTAATAGCACAATGTAGTATAGTGATGTGGAAGAAAGAGAAACTAAATGGGCGATCCAAAGATGAGTTGGAAATTCATTTGAGGTTTCTATGATACTAGTGTTGAGTAGCTTAAGAAGTTTTTAGAGGGTTTCCAATGAGAAGAGTCAAAAGATGGATTCAACCATAGTACATGCTCTGATAACATCCGTTCGGAAATTTTCACAGTTGTCCACAAAATTCTGAGGATAGCTAGGGCGATTAATAGTTATTCACAAAATACTAGGGATTTGTCTTCCACGTGTTTCCTTAAGAGACCAGAAGCATTTATAACAATAGCTAACATTGCAAAGCATGCAATAGTATTGACCTAGTATGGACAGAATTATCAAAGCAGGCAATTGGATTGACCTAGTATGGACAAAATTATCAACACTACGCATAGTTATTTTTGACGTTTTTAGAGATACAAATTGTGAAAAATAAGTGCAAAGACTTCAGGAATAGGCTTGAACAAATTGGATTGACTTTTAAATCATGCAATGAACCTACAGAAAAGGAAAGGTATTGATTACCTGAACAGGTAGGTTGTGCTTGGCTGCTATTTCCTTAAATATGAAGGAAGTTACAGCATTTGTGGCATAACGTTGATTTGCATTGTGCTTAATTACCAGCCCACCATGTAAATTGGGCTGATGGTTTTCATCGTGCTTATCCTGGAATAAAGACTGATCAACAAACTGAAATTTTTTTTATCTATTCAATGGAGCTTCACAAATTCTAAACCAAGGATACCATATAATTGGGATGCAGAGCATGCGCCATATCGGCTGACACAAGGAAGCTCCTCTGCACAGCTTTTGCGAGTAACTACATTGTAGTCATATTGCAAAAATAATTAGTCCACAAGCAAATTATGTTTCACTTTCAAACAGATGAAGGTATAAAAGGATATTTAAGACAGCCCAAAATAGATAAAAGGAAACAAAGAGGAAGTGGGGAAGAACAAAAAAAATTCTGCTGTAGATAGAAGATAGAAGATAGATATGTATTCAGCAGTATAAACTGTTAGTTTCCCCAAAAGTGGCAATTAGAATACTCCCAATTTTTTTTTTTAAAAATGGCAAGGCATACAAAAACTGCATTAGGTTGCTTATAATCTCACTAGCACCTCTGATCAATTTATTGCATTCCAGTGGCTGTAGATGTTTCAGTTTATGAAGAAGATAACCCAAAGCAAGCAGATGATTCAAAGAGGATATGTGAAGGGTTCCAGATGAGATCAGTCAGAAAAAGAAAATTCATCTGGTAGATTAAGGCAACTAATTAGCAAGTAAACACGGACGTATTGTCCTTGACTAACATGTGAGAATTCGGTATTTAATAATCTTGCAAATTGAATCTGTGTTATTGCGTTATACTTCTAACAATAACAATTAATCATCCGTCTATAGCCCTCTCAAAATGAGTGGAAATTGATTGCCAAACACAGAGCAGGGTTAGAAAAAGTAATAATTCAAACACAGAAATTTAAAGGCTCGGTGCTAGAAAGTAAATTCAACTTCAATGCTGCTGACGATAAAATTAGAATATTTAAAGTTCAAATCATCAAAATCAGGACATCAATATCATTCCAGAAAAGAATAAAAAAAGAGAGAAAAACCAAACTATGCCCATATCATGAGCAATATTTCACCTTTGAATCTGAGATGAAGGAATTTGTAATTCGTGACAAAGCATCAAACATCACCGGAGATCCTGCTCCTTGTGCTGAGTTCGAACCAACTTCCTCGTGATCAAACAAGGAGACCATCCTTACACCAGTCTCATCCTCAAGAGAATTTTCCAAAGAGGTTGCATCTATCAATGCCTGAATGAAATTAACAGTAGCATCAAGTGCGCATTCACTTCTTTAATATCCCATCTCTAATGTTTTGATGATATTCTTGTAGAATCTCTGTACTAGTTGCTCTGTGGTCAACAAAGCAAAGAAAGGGCACAAGTTGTATACTTGACGGCTCACTCAGTGCGTTCTAGAAAGGACTTGCAGTAAAATTGTTTTTAGACCAACAGAGCAAATAGGCAAACTAAATGACTGTGGTTACAACTAATTTGACTAGGAGAAAGCCAAAGCTACAAGGTCCTCAGGTTCCCAGAGATATTTTGTGCAAGTACATCAGGTTGATTTATTTAACCTGATCTCAGGCAGTATGACCCAGGATATACACACTCCAGGGGATAACATTAATATTTTAAATTCATTTTGCAAGTTACTTCCATTCAATGGATAAGCCTTTCATTATCTTCTGCTAAAACATTTATATATCTTAAGCTCAAGTAGTTAAGCTATTGTACCACATCTTTTACTACGAGTTCTAAATAATTTTCCTTGTTCACTCATCCATCTACAAGCTTGTTTCAGATAGCATGTAGTTAATTAACAAAGAAATAGTCTGGATTGCCTTATCCAATAACCTCACATACTTAGGCTACTCAGTCCTCCGTCCCAGCCAAGGTTCTTATTTTTTTTATTTCCTAGACTTTTTCTTTTTGGTCGCATTCCCTTTTCATTTCCTCTCCACCCAATATTCACCTACCTACACTACTTAATTCTAATTTTAGTCATGCTTCATCATCTCTCTTACACACTGACACCCAACTTTTATTACTTTATCTTATTTTCTTGCTCTCTTAAATTGTTTTTAATCTCCGTAAAATGAATTTTGGAGCAACTTTCGTTGGGAGTTGGGATGAAATGTCTTGGACTCTCGGAGAAGCTAACGACTAAGTTAAAGATCACGTCGATTTAAAACCATTAAAGATCATGTAGAGTTCTCGTAGATTACAATAATTGTAGAGATTTGCAAAGAACCCAACATGTTACAAGTAGCTGTGAATGAATATTCATACCTTTAAAGAGCAGAATGACATGCAAAGATTATCCAGTCTTCCAGAAAATATAAATTCCTTCATAGCACCTGCTATCGTGCTTGGCTGAACATCACATGCTTGCAGCTCAAAATCACAAATATCCTCTGGTCCACAGCCAACTTGATTGGAAAGAAGCTACATTCATTTAAAATTAGTACTTACGGATTGAAACAAATATACCCATGTTTACTCGAAGCTTATCACTGGAGAAAAGTTTTGAGTAATTCTTGGAAAGCTGAAAAGAAACGAAAAAAGAAAACTTTAAAAGTAATATTAACGTGTGATGTAATTCACCTGCAAAAGTACTGAGTGATGCTTCCCACTGGATTTATTTCCACTGATTGTCTCAGCGTTGACCAAACCTTTCCCATATGCATCTTTAGAGAGTTCCGCCTGGAATGGCAGCACCAACAAGAATAAAATAAAAAAACCAGGATGGGCATAGAAATAAATAGGAGACTTCAGTTGACAGAGAAGAAGGATATTATAACTAATCACTAACTGTTTATAAAGTTGAAAAAGTGATATCTATGGGACAATTCAGTTAGGAATAGATTTTCATCGTTTCATCAGTTCTGGTAACCTTATTTTACCCCTTCTCTTCCTCAATCATACCGTGTTTCAAAGTCTTTGTTTTAGAGTGTGGAATAAGAAATGAATCCAAATACTACAGCTTCAGAAAATATTCTAGTTGGTTTTTGTTCACAAACAGGTCTTGTAAATTCATTCAATCCTTACTAAAAGCCAGAGCATCTCTGAGCTATATTTACCAATGAATCAGTACAGACCTTATCCTCAATCAAGGCTTTTGCACAAAGATCAAGGTCAATGGAAAATACTTTACACCTCAACGTTTGGAAACACTTTTGCAATGTCACATATACTTGGGCTAATCAATCTTTCCAAGACCAGTTGCAAAGCTGGTTCAAGTCACTTGCAAGTGGACTCTACACAGGGCCTTGTAGTGGTGCCCAGCTTTCTGTCACCAGTTAACATGCATTCCCACTAGGTTTTTGCAGCAGAATTGTGATATTTACACAACTAAGATGTCTACTAATGTGTCATGATGAGTTGCACTATTTACGCAATCTTGTAATAAAAAAAAAGACCATGGCTGACTGAGACCAGGAATATTAAAGCACACTCTAGCACAGTTAATTTGGGCACTGAGACAAAGAATTCGAGTACAAACAATGATTCATTTGAATCTCAGCCAACAGTGAGCGTGAAGTCTAAACATTTGACTCCCATAAGCTTCAAAATAACAACTTTATTTCAATATGGACAGTTCAATAGCATACACAAAATATATACCTTGACAGCTGTAGCTAAAACTGGAATAAGATGACTCTGAGTATTCACCTTGAATCCATCAGTATTAACACCTCTGCCAACAAAAAGATAATGGAGTACATATTCCAGCAATGCAATTCACTAGGTATATTTCCAGTAAAAGAGAGCCTCCAGGAACCATTGGCATCTAAAATTACCTGTCCAAGTGAATTGCGAGGGTTGGAATCCGCATTATCGGCTCCTGAACGTTAACAAGGCGATGGGAGTAGGACACAAGACCATCTTTCACTTCTCTAACTATCAATCTCCCGGCAATAGTTAAATCCCGGTCGAACCATGTGTGCCACAAGCCACCTCCATATGTTTGGACGCCAACTTCCAAAAACCCACCTTTGGAGACCTAATCACAGTTTAAAGATTAGGAATGACCATCTTTGACAAGAATATAAAAAGTGGGAGAAAATGACCTTTGAAGAAGGCTTCAGTTTCAGACACGGGCTATCTGTATGAGCACCGACAATATGAAAGCCATTGCCAGCAACATATCTACATAAATATGTACCATTAGGTCCTAGAAGTCTAAAACCAACCCCAAATAACTCCAATTCTGAATCAACAAATGTAATATAGCATACTTTTTACCAACAGCAAAAGCAACTATTGTAGAATAGTTCCTAGTGAAGAAATATTTCTTCCCAGCATCTAATTCCCAATCCTCTCTCTCTGAAATCTGCTCATACCCTGCACCCTTCAGTCTCTTTTTCGCTTCGTCTTATCAAACAAACAACAAAAACAATCAACAGAAAATCACTAAACAAAAGGTCAAAACAGCAAAAACCTTCGATTTTGGAAACCAATCTAAAACAATCTAGCATATGGAAAAACATAGAACTGCAAGCCTTTTCATGAAAGCCTCACCCACGGCATGAAAAGCGGTTGGAGAAGCATTCAAGAAATCAATGAAATCGGCTGCCACGGAGTTCGCCATCGAAGTTTCAGTACTTTCGGAGTTCGGAGGGCCTATGATGGTAAAATATTAGTTACCGGCTCCAATCAAAATGCTTTGTCCACGATGGCTAATCTACGAAGTTATATACGTAAAAAATGGAATAATTTTTTGAGAAAAAATGTTTTTATAACCTTACTTACTTGATATAAGTGTTAATATAACCCTCACATAATTTTTAGTACAAAAATAACTCTAACTGGTTAATGTAAGTGTCAATATAACACTATAAGTGGTCCGGCGGCTGTCCGGCTAAAATCCGGTGACATGCGGCTGTCCAGCGGTGGTCCGGTGGTGGTCTGCGGCGGTTCGGTGGTGATCCGGCAGAAATGGGGTCTGAGGGTTATATTGGCACTTATATTAACGAGTTAGAGTTATTTTTGCACTAAAAATTATCTCAGGGTTATATTGTCACTTATGTCAAGTAAGTAGGATTATTTTGGTATATATCCCTAATTTTTTTTAGAGAAGCCTTTAAAAAGGGCAAAATCTTAGGAAATACCATTTTTATGTAGGTTTATGTAAAAACAAGGTTTAACTTAAATAATAAAAGTTAAAAAAAGTCTTAGTTATAATATTAAAAATTTATTATGCAACGTAGTATTTTAAAGTGTATAACTTGATTCATGCAACCCGAAAATTTTATTTTCATTTTTTCTAACTTACACTTTCACCCTTGGTTTTTCTATGACTTATAGAAAGACCGTATCTTCATGACTTATAGAAAGACCGTATTTCCATGACTTATGGAAAGACCATCTTTCAAGAGACAGAGGTTACAGTATTTAGGAGAAATAGGGATTTGATTGCGAAATGGGGTTAATTTTATATAACTAACATAAAATTGAGGGCTTCGTAATCAAATG
>JAULKJ010000014.1:8280159-8293139 GCA_032355405.1 Rubia balearica
GGGTTGTTGGGCCCTTTGACACGGACCGTACCAAATTGACACTGGTCGTGTCCACTGACCGTGCCAAATTAACACTGGCCGTGTCCACTGACCGTGCCAAATTAACACTGGCCGTGTCAAGCCTTCTTCCCAACTTCTACCAATTTTTTGAACAATTGGTCTTCTCTTCTAACTTTCGTCGCCTCTTCAATCTCGAACTCTTTAAACCCGAAGACTTTTCAAAATTATCTTCAAAACAATTCAAAAATCAAAGAATTAGGACATAAAACTTGTGATATCATCCTAATCCTCTAATTGACAAAATGTCGATTTACTTCAAATTAAATCCATAATCTATTACAAAATTAGACTTCGAATGTGCCAAAAATATGATATAAATTGGGCACATCAATGCGTGCATTTGGGATTAGCCGCGCGTGTAAATCACGAGCGCGTGACGACATGCGCTTTTGGAGACGTCTGGTTGGGCGAGTGGATCTGACGCGCATTCGACTCCTGCAACTGCTGTCTTGATGGGAGCGATGGATGAAAACGCCTGAGAAGAGCACCTTTGCAACTGGTTGCGGAAGACGAGGTGACCAGGAACGGTGCTGGGACGCCGGAGAAGACGATGGTCAAAATGGTGGCAGGAGGTGAATGAGGAGGTCGTTGGGGTAAACTAGATGGAAGCAGGCGACGTGGACGACAATTGGATCAGCGTTGTCGGATGGCGATCAGTGGAGCAAAAATGGACGGCTACAAAGAGACTTCCCGTGAGAGAAGACAAGAAGACAAGCAAGACCACCTGAACAAAGATGATCGGTGGTCGGATGGCAGCTGAAGCAACGGCAGCAGTCGAAGCTGTGGATCGGAAGAGTGTTTGGAAATATTGGGTGAGAGAGAGAAAAAAAGAACTTTTAGAGAGACCTGACCGATACCATGATAGAATGTAAAACTCACAAATAATTGTGGCTGTGTGTATTCATATATATATGTGTGTGTGTGTGTGTGTGTGTATAGTGAGTACAAAGGGTATACAAAACCAATCAGAAAGGATATTCATTTTTTAACTTGATTCTAATTAATCTAATATTCTATTAACTCTGAAACACCTTAATTGTGGAAGAGAAATAGTTCTCCACAAAAGCCTCAAACCGGCGATAAACATCCCAAAAATTAAATTTTCGGTGCAGTGGGTAAAACCACGAGAGTCGGGAATGATCAACGAGAAAAATAGCACGGTATGAGAACCTATCAGCAAATAAAGTGGAAAAAGCCGCCATAAGTCACAATGAACTAGATCAAGTACCCTAGCAGCACGTTTATCATTTGTATAAAGATATAAATGCGCCTTTTCACATGCATCACAGAGGGTAGGTTTTGGCAAAACTGATGAGATGGGTAAAGCTCTAGAAGCACGCAAACTAGAAATAACAGAATGTAGAACATGACCAAGTCTAGCATGCCAGATTTCAAAAGGCGCACACGACTTATTTGATTCCACAATAGATGATAAAACAAATGCACCATATTCTAAAACGTAAAGTCCATTTTCACTATAACCGTGATCCAAGGTTTCACTAGTGATTTTATGCCGAATAATAAATGAGCGATTATAAGAGCAGACAATAACATTTAAATCCCGAGTTAATTGGCTAATCGAAAGAATTTTTTTAGTGATATCAGGCACAATAAGCACATCATAAAGAGACAGGGATTTAGAAATCTGAGAATCACCAACATGATTAATAGGGAGTTAAGAACCGATACCAACATATACGCTGGAAGAACCATGATAGGGCGTGACATGATCAACAAAAATAGGGGACGATGTCATGTGCTTTGTAGTGCCAGAATCTACAATCCACTTGGAGCCACCATGTCGCTGATGATGAGAAAGGCCAGTAAATCTTGAAATATCACTCTGTCAAGAATTTAAATGAGCCATATCCATAAAGGCAAAAAAGAAATTTTCAAAACACAAATTCTGCCCAAAGAAATTTTCAAAACACAAATAGACGCGCGGAGAGTAGCTGGTGCATGAATTCATGCGCATAAAGGAGAAGGTTGGCCCATGTGACTCACGCGCGCGTGAGAAGACGCGCTAGTATGGTTGCGAGCGCATGGATCTCACGTGCCTAATGTGTGCTGAACGCTAGTAGAGAAGCGACACCAGATGAAGAATCTCCTCCGGAAACTATGGTGGACGAAGACACCGAGAACTACTGGGCTTAGAGAAGCAGGCGATGACACCGGATGAAGACGCCGAACTGCCTGGAGATTCTTGGAAATTCGCCGGAAAGCTATGTCCAACGACAAGGGAGAAATCGATGACCTGTCGCCGGAAAGTTATGCACTCGCTGCTGAGATGGATCGCCGGAGATATGAGACCGTCGCTAAGGAGAAGAAGCTATTCGCATGAAACTACTCCTAGAAAATTGAGAAAAATGCATGAAAATGGAAAGAGAGGACGCCTGAAGTCGCTGGAAATTGTTCGGAAGTTGGCTAGAAACCGGTGGTAGTTCGGTTAGAAAAAAGGAATGAGGGAAGCGGCCAAATGAAAAATAAAAATTAGGGTTTAGGATTAGAACTTGCTCTGATACCATGAAAAAATATTTTTTCGTGAAGAATAATGTATAAATACAAGAATAAATAGAGTACAAAAGGAAGGCTAATGCTAGTATAACTCTAGTATGGTCAACAACTCTTTCTAGAATCAAATTGAATCAATCAGATATTTGACTTATTCTAACAGCATCAATAAACGAAATTCAGTATTAATAAATTAAATTCAGTATTATTAAACTAAATTCAGCACCAACAAATTTAGCACTGGAAGAAAAAAATTATTTGGGTTCTCAAGTCACTGGTTGAGTAATAAGTTTAAAAGTAAAATATGTTACGAATATAACATCATTTTTGGGTGCCATTCTTTTCATTTTTATGAAAAAATAAACTACCAATAAAATCAATTCAACACCGATAATCTCAATCCAGTACTACTAAATTAAATGCAACACCAATAAACTAAATTCAACACTAATAAATTAAATTCAGCACCAACCAAATAAATTCAACACCAACAGGGACTAAGTTGGTTGTAAGGAAATGAAACATGTCTATTGTCTCATCTTATGCAACTAGTATGTGCAATTCACATGATCAAAAAACACAATTTTTTAAAACGAGAGTGTGATAGCACAATAATTTTCCTTATTTTTTTTTCCAATTATATTATACTATTTTACAAATGAAGTATAATTAGAAAATATTTTTCAAAAATTTAAGCACGATATAAGTGCTAAAATAACCTTATATTTTTACAGGAAAATGCCAAAATAACTCGGTAAAATGTGAAATTTCCAAAATATCCCTAAGTTATTGATGAAGATGAAAAAATAACCCTGTCGGCATTGACTGTGAAAAACGCCGCCGTTGACCATCCCATAAATAACCAAATACCCCTGTTTAGTTTTCTTTTAAAAAATTGGAAGATTTTACCCTAACAAAATATAAGATTAGATCAGTACTTTCTACAAAAACATAAGGATAGATCAGTTCAATTTTTAAAAACCATAAGGTTATATCAATACATTTTTTAAAAAAAAATTGGCCCTTCTTCTTCACTCTCTCGCTTCTTCCTCCTTCCTCGACAACCTATGATATGAATCCAAAAATTTTGTCCTCCTGCATGATAAGAACTTAGCACTTGGATCATCCTCGACTAGCTAATTTGAAGAGCGAACACGGTGGCTGATAACAGCGAACTTCCGGCACCAGATAACAGCCCAGACCAAATATTATTCTGACATTCATAACGAATGTAAATGATTTTGAACCGTGAACTTCTCTTACAAATCAAAGGTCGTGGGGATGAGCCCAATTTTCTTTCTAAAAATACGTAGAAAATGGAGATTAGGGGAGTGCCGAGTAAATAGAGATGCACCATGACTATGGATTGTGAAAATCTAGTGTATGATTGTGTGTGTTACACTGATATAAATGGAGAAGAAGAAGGTTTTGGGGAGATATATTTGTGTTTGTTTTCCATTGAGAATTGGATTCTAAGTGTTTTAAAATTTGTTCACTTTCCAGTATCAAGTTAGAGTACGTAAATATGTTTGATCTAATCTAATTGAGGATGTGCATTTGATTGTTGCATAATGAATTAGATCATATGTACAATATCTCTCTAATATATGTTTGTCAAGTTAGGGTAGCAAATGTGGAATGCCTTATTTTGTTGGTTGAAGTTTTGTAGTAAGTACTGATCCAACCTTATGTTTTTTTTTTTAAATCTACTGATATAACCTTATGTTTTTTAAAAGAGAAAAATGTGTTCTTAACCCTATGCTTTGTATGAAAGTGCATACATAACCTTGTAAAATCAGAAAGTGCAAACTAACCCTAGAAATTGTTGGCTGAAATGTCAACAGCCAAATTGGTCGAAAATTATTGAAATTACCATTTTATCCTTCTATTAAAAAATTAAAAATAGTAAAAGACAGTAATTCCATCCATTCTTTTAAACAAAACAATTTTTTTTATTTTTCCATTTTCTTTCTTTTGTTTTCTCAAATCATGCGGTGGTGAAGCTCCCGGGATGGCTGGTTGGCACGGCGGCAACAAATCTTGCCTTCAAATCAACAGTTTTCTCCCCGAGAGTCTCCGAATTCAATCTGCTCCACCCCCGCTCCAAGTCATTCCCGTCGCTTAATTTTTCCCCTCGTTTCTGTCACCATGACACCAAGTCATTCGCTGTTGACAAATTCAATCTGGGTTTAGAGTCGGGTTTGTCAATCTGCCACCGACGCCGATGAATTTAATCCAGCATCAATGCCATGTTTCCAATCTAATTTATGTGAATTGGTTTTGTCTGTAAATTGATTTTGGGCGGAGGGATGATTTGTGGCGGGGCTAGCAGTAGAGGTGGAAATGGGGAAGGATATGTGGCGGGGCTAGCAGCGGGTTTGGGGTGGGTTAGGGGCGGTAGGGGTGGGGTGGGTTCGGGGCTGAGGTGGGTTAGCGACGGCGGGGATGGGTTAGGGGTTGGGGTGGGTTAGTGGTGTGGATGGTGTGGGATTCTGGGGCATCGGCAGCGGTGGCACAGAGGTTTGGCATGGCGGTGACAGTTTGGTTTCTGTAGGTTTGGCACACATGTTTTGATGGGGCACAAAGGTTTTTTATTTTAGCGGTGGAGGTAGCATGGTGACGGAGGCGGTGGCACAACGACGAAGATGAAGATGAAGAACAAGAAAAAGATGACGAAAAAGATAAAGAAAAGGGTTAGAATTGTCATTACATTTTCAGTTTTTAAGACAAGGGGTAGTTTTATCTTTCATTTTGGTTAAACACTGACTTCATTGAGTCAATGCCGGAATTGAGCAAAATGGATATAACTGCACATTTTTACAAAAAATTAGAGTTAGTTTGACACTTTCAGATTTTACAGTGTTATATCTGCACTTTCAAAATTTAATAGGGTTATTTATGCACTTTTCCCTTTTCAAAATATTCTTATTTGACCTTATGTTTTTTTAAACATACATATATAAACTTATGTTCTTAAAAAAATATTGATCTAACCTTATATGTTTATAAAAAGCAATGACCTAAGCTTATATTTTTATAGGGTAAAATTGTCCAATTCTTTTAAAGAAAAATAAGTTGGGGTATTTTGGTTATTTTTGAGATCATTTCAGTAATGCCAGCAAGATTATTTCAGCTTTTTCATCAATAACTTAGGGTTATTTTGACATTGTTGAATTTTACAGGATTATTTTGACACTTTCGTGTAAAATATAGGGTTAGTTTTGTGTAAAATTGGCTAGGGATTATGTGTTTGGTAAGAAGAAGAATTGTAACCCAAGAATTAATCATCCATTCATAAGTGAGTCGATTTGGAAGGGTTTTGTTGCAAGGAAACTAGCGGTTGAAGAATCGGTAACGAATTTACATTTTCATCACTAAATGTATATACACAATGGATACATATTTATGTTTACGTGCATGCATAAAATTGTTAGCATGCTTATGCTTAAGTATGGTTTCATTTGTATCGGAAAATGTTATGTTTTTTGTGGTTGTTAGTAATTTACAGTTGTATGAGTTCATATTTTGCCTAAAAATAAGTACAACATGGTGAAAATGCAACGTCACACATGTCTAGTCAGTTTATAGGTCTGTAGGATCGATTAGTGTACGACGTCATTTATAAACTCAGTTTAGACACGGGTTTGGACCGACACTACATACGATGTAGGATATTTGTAATTCGATAGGTACAATTTAATTACCGAGGTGTGGCCAACGTCGGTCACAACAGGGAAATTTTGTTTCTTTTTTTCCTTCTCATTTCACCTTTTTTATTTGTAGTTTGAACCGATAGATATAATGATTTTGCAGGGTCTAAGAGCATAAAACAGTGAGCTTGCAAGAGGAAATAATATGTGCCACACCATTAGTCGTGGAGGTTACGCACTAGTTACGAGAATAATCATGAAGGAAATGTTCGAGGCTCGAGTGTTTTCCAAGGTGGAGCAGGGGATGATGGACGAGGGGCATTAGGAATTCTGCAAAATATCCCACACCCGATGAGGTTCCCCGATTCGAGAAATGGCTAAAATGATACAAAGGCCGTGGGAAGAAGGAGGGTAAGTTCCACACCAAAGATGCGGAATTGGTTGTGCAAAAAATTATAAGTTTTTCGACTTTTTAGTTAATAAAATATGAGTGATTTTGTTCAAGTTTAATTTCATGCAAATGAGAGTAATTATCGGTCATTTATAGGAGGATCTAAAATGAAAACAAGAGACTGGCGAGTTCATCGGTGTTGGAAAAATGACATACTTGGAGTTGCGCTTAACAAGAAGGAACATCTGGGTCCGGTCCAGGGTGTCGGTACTCTTGCTACACATAGGGACGTCTTTGTCAAACCTTGACCACCTATGATTAACATTGCGTCAAGTAGTCAACAAAGAGAGATCAATGCTTTGAAATCCACATTAATCCAACTATTAGCTTATGTATTGCACCAAGAATCAAAAGGGAGGAAAATGCCATCGGAGTTGGAGAGAATCATTGCAAGTACGAAACCAACAAACACGCCCCTTGCTCTTCTTCTCCGACAACATCAACACATGACAACCCGAAGTGTGATAGTAGACCCGTCCAACCATCTAGAACTTCGACAACACCTCTTTCCTTTGATCACTAAGATCGGAATTAGTAGTAGCCAACCAATGCAACATGAAGGTAATAACATGTATACAACACATTTCATTTCGTAAAGGAAATTATACTTTGTTTTAAATTAGAAAGTCTCCTTGTGTAGGAAAATTCCTTATGCATACTACTTGTCAAACTTGTTGATGGTGTGAGCCACGTCGTGGTGGAAGGTAAAGTGCACACATCTGTTCTACTGCATAATCATAAGCCGGCCTCGAAGAAGAATGTGGTGGTCAATGTGATAAAGCGCCTCGTAGATTGTATATTTCTTCCAATCCCAGAATCCGAGGTAAGTATGGTGAGTGAGGCGTTAGGAATGTTTGTTGAATGACCCATTTGTTTGGTCGATATTATGGGGAAAAGGCCTACTAAGAAGGTAACATGATAATTATGTGGTTTTACTTATGAATAGAGACAAATATTGTGAACATAACTATACCAGTTGATTTCATATTGCAGACTGAGACAAGGATTAGTAGTCTGGGGAAATTGCCCAATGAATGTGGGGATCCAAAACCTACAAAGTCTCGTGTCTCTAGAATGAAGCCACCACTATTCAATCACTCGAAGGATGGTTCCCTGAAGAATATACACACGATTGTGATGGCTCACCATCCATTATCTTCGTACAAAAGCCTTGTGGAAGAAGGGGGTATTTTCGGTTACAGGGTAAATCCAATCATCTTGAAGGAGGATTTGGAAAATTTATTCAATTTCAATAATGCCCCTTCCCTTGATGCAACTACATTGCATGTAAGTATGAATCCATCATCCTAACTTTATTCATCGATATAATTATTGCATTCCGCTACAAATTTTCAAGACTAACCATGTTTATATGCTTTTGCATGTACAATCCATTTCCAAATTGGAAGGGTGGATAGAGGTTCTTTGCCCAATAAACATCCAACACGAACATGTTGCTATAGAAGAGCGTTTGGTCTACTTTTGCAACCGGCTGATGCTAAAGGACAATTTGATATATATCGCACCTTATAGAGGTGAGTCAACTCTAGTAATTTCCTTACTCTTGTTTGTATTATATTAAGGAATATGGGATGGTGATGAATTAATGACAATTTCTTCTTTTTAGAGCAAACATTCGATGGTGGCCATCATCATTCTTCCTTCGAAGACGGTGTTCTGGTACTATCCATTACATCACCCCCCCGGAGATATTTTCACTTACAATTACAAAGGTGATGACGGATCCCTTAACAACCGCAAAGGATTTCATTGGAAATCTCTAACGGTTAGAATTTATTTTATAATTGTAGTTTGAAATAAGTATTCCAATAAGTGCATAACAATGTGTTTTTGAATAATTTGTACGAACAAATAACATAAAAATAAGCAGCCCCGTCGGAAAGCAGTTACTATGCATGTGCTTTATGAAAGGTTTGGAAGAAGAATCAATTTTATCTACAAAAGGTATCCATATATTCTCACCTATTGTTTCTATCAATAATGTCACAACTATGTTCATTATGATATTACTCCATGTGTTAGTATTTTACCAAGGACAAAACACCATACCCCATTAAGCTTTTGTAAGATGTACGTGAGAGTTGGGTGCTCTATATAATGGTAAAGAATTTGAAACATTTACTTAATCCATCTACGATATGAGAAACTAGGATTATGTTGATTTTTTTATTGCAAGCATCATTATCTAAAATACCCACTGATACTTTCCAAGGTATTTTTTGATACCTTGATATAGATCTCTAGCTAGTTATGGAGTATCAATGGTATATTTCCTTTTGTGAGAATTTCAATAGCATATTCTGTGTATTGAAGGTGTAGTTTTTATCCTTCTAGCGTGTATGCATTATGTTTGGTGTAATTGCATGTCATTTGAAGTGCTTTCGACGCCGGGTATACATTTTAGTAGCTTTCTAATCCTGTTGTTCATGTAATAGCCGATGTCACACCAACATAATTACCATTCGGTACACCCAATAAAATATTAGCGACATCGCTAAATGTTCGCAACGGTGTACCAATGGTTCCACGTATATAGCGACGTCGCATAGTTAAAATGACGTTGTGACAAATACCACGCTGCAATTTGCGGCATTACAAGGTTCTCATAAGCGCACTAAAAATTTACCCTGATTGCACCATAATGTGCGACCTCGGTCTACTTAAACGACATTGTCTTCATGAAATGCCACGTCATTGTTTCATGGGCATCGAAAACAACGATGTCTGACTTATTGATGTTGTTAATCTGTGGAGCATCGACAACGACTTCAATCAACCCTACGCCGCGGGTTAGTTGGAAGGGTTTCGTCAAAAGTCTTTTTACTACGGTTATTTCTGACAAGAACCGAATTAAAAAAACATTTACAATGGTTCAAAACTACAATAATAAAACTAAATTTTCTATGTCGGTCAACAAAATAGCGATGGTAGTTATCTTCATGAACGATGTCACAACTTGTTACAAAGACATCGATTTTCACGATATCGCACACTATTTAGGATGTATGCTGCCCATGCAGATCACCCGACGTCACTCGTTCATCTGTTGTGTCGTTGGCTCATGACTATTTACCTCTTCTTTCGAGCCAAAACCGAGCTTAAAAATATACTTTTTTACTACGGTCACATTTACCTCAATTTTTTTATGGCTGAAAATCGATGTCAAAACCCTTACAGAATCGAGGTAAAATGTATTGTTTCTTGTAGTGTGATGAAATCAAGCAACTTGATGTGCTCAATTAACTAGTCCCTCCGTCCCAGCTGTTTTTGCACTCTTGCTTTTTTAACACTATTCTCCATTAAAGTTTGATCGCATATTTGAATAAATATATGACAACATTATTATCGTATATGATATTGTTCAATTCGTCATAACAAGTAGTTTCTAAATATTAATTTTTTGTTTGCCATTATTATAACTAGGTAAAGATATTAACGGTCAAACATGTTTTTTGAACAGCGTGATAATTTTCTCTTCGTAAAAACAGTTGGGACGGAGGGAGTATTTCCTCGAGCCAAAGGATTCATTGAATGTGACTGATTTCTCATTGCGGTCACTGAAAAGGAGGAAACCAGACTTTACATTTTGAAGCTTTACATCACGAGATCAACTGAGCTTTGCATATGCATTTCTGAAGCTTAAGGGAAGTAACCTGTCTGGGGCGAAGGCACATGGTGGTTGGAGCCGCAAATTACGAAAAATATGCAGGATAAAAATTTGAATTTTTTTATCAGCCCCCTATGATATAGGAAAATATTAAAAAAATATTTTTCAGACCCCACCACATTTTTATCCTGCCTCCGCCCCTAAACCAGATAAACCTTTCCACTCATATATGTTTAAGGACTGTGAACAGAGATCTATTTGACCGCACACAGCTCTGTGAGCTGAGATACTCATTCAACATCTTCAGCAGTAAGGCTCAAAAAAATATAAATAAGAAGAGACAAAAGAGCAAGTGGAGAATTTAAAATACTGGTCATACATTTCTACAGTTTTATAAATAATAAATCTCCAAGTCCCCAAGTAGAAAAGTAGCCTTGACTTGCACTCCAAAACCAAACCAAAGACCAAACTCATTTCATTTTCTTCATGCCGGCAACTCATGGCTCAAAACTACCCAGGTAGCCCCAAAAAGCGCCGCCCCAAATTCTCCGGCTGCTTTCCGGCCTGTTTCCGGTCCTCCAAATCGCCCGAAAAAGCCAGCAAAAAGGGTTCATGGCTCATTTCTTGGTCCACAAAGTCCCCTAAGAAAGCCCTTGTTGAAGAAAAGATTGTGATCAAGAAGAAAGAAAATTTTCGTGTTGTCAAGTTGGGTAAAAAATTCTCTAGTTCCAATCATGACCGGGGATCCCCGGTCAACAGCTCGGCGCCACCGGGTCGAGCTCCGGTGGCTGCTGGCGGCGATGAAGTAGTCCACCGCCAGCCAGATAAGGTACGTCTGATCAGCATCAGAATATGGACTAATTCTTTAGTTTGGGATTGTATAATTATAAGTCTTCATTTCTAAAGAATAATAATTGGCTAATTTGACCAACTTATGGTACTAGTCAATTCTATTTCTCACCAACTGCATTACTTTTCAATGAATATAAATTTCAGGTTGTATAAACAGAAAAAACGGTATTAAAATAGGGTTTAATTTTGGATGAATATTAATTAGGAGGGAGTATTTATTTCTTGTTTTTACTCAAAATATAGATGAGGTAAAGACATCAAGTTAATGGAGGTATGGGAGACTAGGGGAATTAATACATATTGATTTTTTAATATATTGAATAACTATATATGGATCGTGGTCATTTCCTGTTTTTATTTTTTCAAGATTTGCAAGGTAGCTAGACAATTAATTGAATCCAATAAGTTGGGTAATATACTACAGACACTGAAATTCCAATCACACGCGTTTTCCTTTGCTCTTTTCTCACTTGGATTTAGACAAGAGAAGAAAAGAATCAAGAAGAGATGTTTCCAGGGAACAGCAAATCCTTGAATCCGACCAATAAAGGGAAGAAAGGCGTCCTTTTAAGAAGAAACTCTTCACTGCCGGCGGCGGACAAGATCGGCCCCTTTCTATCGCCGGCGGCGACCGTGATTGGTGGCGCAAATGAAAGGGAAATTGGTGCATCTGAGGAGCTGATTGGGATGTCAATAATAGCGGTCACGTTATTGATTATGGTCATTTGGGGTAAAGTGTGCGCCATTTTGTGCACGTCTGCATGGTTGTATTCCTACCCTAATATTCTTAAAGCCACCAAATTGGATCAACCAAAACGGACAAAATCACAAGACTTTGACGATAAAAGTGAGGCCAAAAAGTTGAAGAAGAAAGTTGTTTTTGAGGGGTTTTTGGAGAGAAGTCGTCGTGGTTGAGATTTTAACTTGTTGGTTTTATTTGACCAAGATATATATAGTTACGATTTTTGTATCTTCTACTGTATTTATTCATCACGTATATATTATTAGTTTGGTTGGTTCCCTTTTGTTTTTAAATCTATATTTGGTTTTGTTTTACGTTAAAATTGCTTAGGAAATTAATGCCTACTAACTTTGACAAAAGAAAAAAATTTGCATGAGACCGTCTCACCACAATTTATAATGAGACAAACAATTAAATAAAATTTTAAAAATTACATAAAGTATCATATGTCATCTTTTATTTTTAAATATTTACCATAAGATTGATTGAAACCATCTCACCCAAAAATTTTAATTGACGAAATCTTTTTGGTATTATGAAGTCTGAAATTCATTTTAACAATTTTTGGATGTCCTGAATAAATTTTATTTTAATAATCTCTAGATGTCTTGAATAAAATTCATCAAATATAGCATAGATTACTGGACTAAAATAAGATTAATTTAGAACTTTATATTTGAATAATGTTGATATATTATATTTATTTGACCTTATTATTTTTAAAATAATCTAAAATTTTATTTTAAAGGATTAACTTCGTAGCATTTTTTCATAATTTAAGTTTTTTTATTTTTAGCAAAATCTTAGAAATGACGTTCTTTCTATAGGCTTATAATAAAAAAAACAGGGTTTAATTAGAATAATATAAATTAAAAGGTTTTAGTTGTGATATTAAAAATTTATTATGCAACGTGCAATAGTTATAAGTTTATTGAAAAACTAGTTTTACCGTTATAACTTTAACTATTATACCTACTGTGTTCCAACGTAGTCTTATCCTAACCAAGTTCGTAAATGAAAGAATAAACGCAAGACACACGACTTGGTTACGCAGTTCGGTGAAATCCACCTACATCTGCGGGGCCT
>JAULKJ010000014.1:8331020-8341691 GCA_032355405.1 Rubia balearica
ATGGGTTTGATTCTTGTAGCTTAATTTATGACTTGAGAGCATTTGTAAGCATGTATTAACTCTTGATTTGGGAGACTCGTAGATTCATGTATATTTTTAGGCTATTACTATCACACCTAATTTGTTCTTATGCTTCTTACTATGATTATGTGAAGAATGAGAACAGGATGTACATTTAGTTTAATTCTTTGCATGATTTAGTTCTAGGATCAGGAATGAACCATGGAGTGTTGCATTTCTATGTCGGTTTGGTTGAGGGATATAACCATGAGCTCATTGAAGACACTTGTGCTCTGGATTAGATTAGATGTAATTTCATGTTGGGTTATTTTGCTGATGATAAGCGGGGTCATTTGGTAAATGGGTTAATAAGTTTTGATGGAGTAATATGTTTTGATCAAGTAATAGAAGACTTGCTCCCTCCGTACAAATCAAAGGTTACTATCATCTTTTTGCACGGACATCTATGTATATTAATGTATCGGGAGAAGTGGAGAAACAAAATGATTTTGCTAAATTTCAACCAACTGAGATAACAAATTTCAGTCTAAATAAGGAAATAGTCAAAATAAGAATTTTTGATTGGGATAAACAAAAATTGGAAATAGGGATTTTTGAAGAGCACGGCGGGAGAGGGAGCACGCAACACTTCCACAAGCAAATATACTCTCAGAATTACCAGTCCACCAAAAACGCATCACATTTATACAAAAACATTACAAAGTACAAATCACCACATAACAAAGTGAGATACCAATTCTTTTGGAAGCTGAAAGTTCGTAATGGTTTGCTCTGCCGCCAACCCCATGGTTGTAAATCATAATCATAAATATGAAGATGGAATGAAAATCATGGATCCAACTCCATCAATAGCAGAGCCTCTTGTCTGATACTTACAGGTCTCTGTCTTCTAGCTGCACCATAAGCTTTGCATCAAGTCCCCGGTGCATTGTGCTGTCGCGAAGCCTCTCAAAGTAAGAAGTCACGAGTCCATTCTCCCTTGCGATCTTGGAGCGAATCCAACGGGAACGATTTCCAGATGCACCAGTCACAACGACGACTGTTTCTGCAGTAACGAAATTAGTAAGAGGGACCATTGCTTCTGGTTCAGTGGCAGAGGAAGCATCTACCACAAAAATGTGGCTAAAATATCCAGCATTTATTCCTTCCCCATAGAGCCGGTAGCTGCTCATGAACGTTGTTGAAATAACCTTGTATTTTTTTAGCTTCGCTAACTCGGGACAAGAAAAACATTCAATATCACCTGTGTTTGTGTAAAGACAGGAGGGAAGTATGTCCCAAGGAACATCCTCGCGAAACGCAGCATTAGCTCTAAACATTTCGGACTCAGCTATCTCCTTCTTGAGGCCTCTCATCAGTACATCACAAGTTCTGTTCATTGGAGCGCAGAGGAGGACTCTCTTTGATGGATCAGCACGAAGAATCCGAATTATTGCTTCTACAACCAACTTACCAGTTTTGGATAAGTCGTCGTACACTGCAGCCAGAGGTCCTTCAACAAGATAAGGAGGTAGACCTCGAAGCCCTAGAATCTGAGCAACAGCCAATGGATCTTTCTGACAAATGTATCGCGGACTGGAAGAAAGTTCGTGTTTTGGTGGTGTATTGGGGAAGATGAGGTTCCTGAATAGAGACTCCGATGCAGCTGCAACAGCTTGGTGAGCCCTCTTTAAACAAATTCGATTAAATGAGAATTTGACATCATATTTGTTATCTGGATGATGGCGAGAGAAAAACTCTTTTTCGAATTCTGCCAATACAAGATTGCTCTTCACAACGCGATATATAACACCCTGCGAAACAAAGCACAATTATGCCAGCAATACTACAAAGTGAAACAACGAAAAACATATTATAAAGAGTGCTGTTTGGCGCTATTTGGCAATACTACGAATTTCAATACTACAAAGAGATAGGGAAGTTCTCAATCACATACACGTGTTTGGCATATCATTTTAAGTTTTGGTAAAGAGCGCCATTTAATAGGGTACCACAGCAACAAACATAACAAAACATACGAAAGTGTGTGAACCAAACAAACACACAACTGAACTACGAACCAAGGGAGATGCAACACAAGCAATTTGATACTATAAAGTGAAAAGAGATAAAAACCCCGACCATTTTGATACTACCAAAACCAAAGAAGGATACCATTTTGAATGCTTCTAATTGTTTACATTTGTTGGACATGTAATTTTTTTACTCTTTCCCCACATTATATGTGAATGCTCACCACAAGATGATGAAAATGACTTAGTTTTCTCACCTGAAATGGCTTCGTGGTCTGCTTTGTAGGTTGCAAGGAAACAAAATCTCTAGAGATCAAGAATGGTCTCCTTTCACGTATCTCGTCCAGTTCAAATGCCACAAAGAATTTTTCATCTTTGTCCTCATCATTTTTCAGGTTTCTATTCTTGCCTCTCCTAGTGTAGACTGTTGCTTCATGCACCTGCACTTTCACATTCTTCATTTCAAACCCATCCCACTTCTGTGAAATGAAGAACAAAGGTACAGTCAGCTCCACAACGTATATATGACTAGTACGTAATAAAAGGTGCAAAACCAAACTGAAATTTCATGATGAACCAAAACCAAAAAAATACAATACTAGGAAATAAAGACTCATAAGAAAATATCTTCTGACTGACAATTGTCTAGAATACATGAACCTATCTAAATTTAAGTAGTTTATGGACAGTTGCTCAAAATAGTAATTTTGGAAAATACACTCATAAGTCATAACTAAACCTAAAAATGTTTTAATGAACCAGGCATAATCCTACCTCATCATCACAACTCATTTCCATATCTTTTCGAATTCCAAAAGCCAGTTATACAATATAAACTTTCCCATTTCCTTGTCAACCAAGCAGATGTATGCACGATGTTTTACTGGATTAAATGAATATCACCCCATCTTTGTTAGACAAAACATAACATATTCGTTGCAGATGGCAACTTCACTAAATCAATTTCTAAACAACCCTAAAGAAATAAAAGATAGATAGAGAGAGGTAGACCTCAAAGTAACAGTCCTCAGCGTAGAGAAGAGCGTGAAAGTAATCCTTGTAAGAAGACTTAGACAAAGGCATCTTGAGGACTCCAGGTACAATGTCTTTCTCAATCAAACTTTTAATTTCCTTGGGAAAGACATAGGTAGATGATGCACCCTTCTCTACCCAAATGTATGCATTTTTATTATGAGGATTCAAAAAACTTGAAGATTCTACATGTATGGCTGGCTTAATGTTGATGGGTGGGGGCTTTGGGGATTGAGACTTTGGAGGAGGCTTTGGTGATTCAGTGGTTGTTCTATTTGGTACATTTGGGAGATAAGATGAGTCACTGTCAGTCCTAAAGCTGCTATTTGCTACTGCACAGTTGGATTGGCTTGTCGAAGGAGCATTATGCCTCGAGTAAAGCTCAGGATCTCTATCAAGAGCACTGGTATAAAGCTCGGGTCTCTAGCGAGTAGCACTATAGCTGCTGTTCATGGCTCCAGCATCTACACATATGGAAGGCTTAGTGGTAGCGGGAGGGGGCTTTAGGCATTGATACAGCCCGATTTCCAGGCAGGTTGACTGAAGCCAAATTCTTGGAAATGTTTTCCTGGTTTGGCCTAAATGACTGCTTGGATGCAATATGTATTAGTAAGAGGGGGCTTTACATCTTGAGATTTTGGAGGGGGCTTTGGAGATTCAGATTGGCTCGTTGGAGGAGCATTACACCTCGATTAAACCTCAGGATATCTATAATGTGCAGTGCTATAGCTGTTGTTCGTTACTCCAAAGTTGTATTGCCTCAGCTGAGGAGCATCACGCCTTGTGAGAAATCTATCACGAGCAGTGGTAAAAAGCTCAGCATGCTCTTCACGAGAGTGCCTACGCCGCCTCCCATCATCATCATCAGGCTCACAGAATATAAATTTCAATTAAGAAACAAACCAAGACATTCCTCCTCCCAAATTATACCACCTTCCTGTCAGTACACACAGCAACAAAAGAAACACAGCATTAAATCAATACATCCTAATCCAGTGAGTAAAATAAACTAGGCTTACCTTGTTACAATGTAAACAAGACCATCTCTATTTTCAGTGCAATTAACAATTAACATAGCAGCGACCATTTTAAGAAGCATGCACTCTTACCAATGTGCAAGTCAGTTTGGATAAATTCAATGAAAGCAGAGTAGTAGTGTAAGGGAATAATGAAAGTAGAAACAGATCCATCAAATGACAAACTTTTTCACTTGCTCAGAACTCCCAATATTGAATATGTTTTAAAGAATCGATCTTTCCCCGAAAATTGCGAACAAGTGGCTAAACAAGTGAAAGGGTTTCCTTCTGACGCTACCAGAAAACAGAGCTTTCATCATCCAAGTTGAATGCAGACCTGGTAATTGATGGTGCACACTGTCTAAAAAAGATGATGAAAAACTAAAAGAACAGATTTTTATCACATTTCACTAAAATGCAAAACGAAACAGGGCAAAAAGAAGAAGATGCATTAGCATCATGATCGTTACTTAATTGAGTTGGATTACGGACCAGAAGATAGTTAAGCCAGCTGATGCGTCTGTGTGAACCAAATGGACCGACCGTTGGAGCTCCTCGTTCGTATCCTGCAAACCCTGAGGGAATTCCGGGGCTAAACTCTCCAAAGCTCAAGTGAACCCACATATAGTATCAGAGTGAACGGATCAGAAAATGAATACTCCCTCCATCCCACGAGTAATGACGCATTTACTTTTTCACGATGTTCAACGCATGTTTGACCGTCAATATCTCTAGTTACATATACTGATTTCATATAAAAATTTAATATTTAGAAAATATATGTTAACATGAATCCAACAATATCTCACATGATATATTTATTATGTATATATTAGTTTATATTTACGGTCAAATTTTTTTAAATTTGACTTTGAAAAAGTAAATATGTCATTACTCGTGGGAGGAGGGAGTATGTGTTACTACAAATGAGAGATTTAGCAAAAACAGTAATATTGTACTCAGCTCGCTTCCTGCGTTGTAGACAGCTCTGCTTCCTCGTCTCATTCCGTTCTATTTCATTTTAGGCTTCAGAAGATGAGTCGATTGCATGCATTTGATAGTTTGCACTTATAAAATAAAATATGACATAATTTACAAGTCAAACACAACTTCCATTCTTGGTTATGATTAAGAATCTCTCTCATTTCATTAATTATGAAAAAAATTAAGGTTTAAATAGTAAATTAAGATAAAAATTTTATGTTGTATTAATCGAATTATAAACTTATGAATGAGTAAAGTAATAAAATAATTCTATCTTTAAATTAAAAGTGTCAATATAATCTTTCAATTTAAAAAATATCAATCTAATCTTGAATTTGACTGACTTTTCGATCAACATTTATTGGGTCGAATTTTGAGATAACTTTATCCTTAACTTAAAAAAATAGAAAAATAAAAGATGAAAACCTCCCTGCTTCTTTCTCGCCCAACCAGCTTCCCCCTTTTTCTTTCTTCCTCCGGCGGCGGAGGGTTTCTTCCCCCTGTTTCACCGGATTTCTTTCTCCCGGCGAACACGGCGGCGTTGATGACTCGATCACCTTCTTCGGGATTCACAGGACGGCGACGCCGATATCTCATCCGGCGGTAGAGGCTCCGCTCGGCACTGCTGCGAGGAAAGCGAGGGGAAGAAGCGAGCGGAGAGCGGCGAATGAGGAGGGAGAGAGGGAGGTGGCGCCGGGAATCGGTGGTGTGGTGTGGTGTGGTGGTGGAGGGCGGCGGAGGGCAAAGGAGGAGGGAGAGAGGGAGGTGGCGCCGAGAATCGGTGGTGTGGTGTTGAAGGTCGGCGGCTGGCGACGCTGCTGGGAGGAAATAGGGTGAAGCCTTCTGAGTAATACAAAATTACAAATGCAGGGACCTAAATTAAACAACATTTTTGGTCCCCACGAGTAAAAGATTCCAAACAGAGTTTACTAGCTAGAGCCTAAAGTCAATGCTCTATTGCTGGTGCTACAGTATCAACCTCCGAATGCAAATGGCGTCCTCAAAAATCTGCTTAAGAATGCCTCTTTATGGTTTTCCATTTTTTCCCGGCTAAATGTGAATGCGTCCTTTTTTTTTGCTGAATTTTAAAGTCGGATTTGCCGAATGCGTCTTCACCTTCTTTTTTTTAAAAAAAAACTTGAAGACGCATTTGGAGAATGCATCTTCATTATTGGCTTTAACACGAAAATTAGGACAGCTGACTTCTCCATTTTTGAACTCGGACCAACGATTTTCCGGCTAATCTTTTTTCCATTTTCTCCCCTTCTTTCCTTCGTTCTTGAGCCGGCCTGCTCTTGCCGTACTCACTCAGCGGCCGACTCTCCAATTTCTGCTCCTAATTCTTGGCCAATTATCCTCCAAAACAAGGTTTGATCATTTTGTAGATCCGCTCCCAATTTAGTGTTTATTTTACCGAATTGTGTGTTTGAATTGACGTTCTTGTTCGCACGGAGGTTACCCTTGGGCCGCCGGTCTCATAATTTGGGCCATATGGTGTGCAAGAAATGCAGCTACTTTAGATCAGGTACCAGTAAAGTTTGAGCATGTATTGCTGAAATTGCAATGCAAACCATGAGTGCAAGGAAAAGGAACGGAGGCCAAGAACCCTACAGCCGACAACCAGGAGCGTATCAACTAATGATAGTACAATAGCAGGATACATGAGAGGCCCATGCAAGGAGATCAGGAAGGCGGGAGATATCACTCTCATGTGGCTGAAAAAAGGACATGTCTGTAGATATGATCTTTCATGATCATACAATTATCACCATAGATGCTGCGTTTTGCAAAAACACTGGAGAAGGAGTAGCGGCTTGATGTGCAAAGTCACCCGCACATGATGAATGGATAGGAATAGCAACTATCCACGCCTTTTCAGTGACACAAGCAAAACTGACAACCATATTTTATGCCATGAAACAGGCAGGCAGTAAAGGAAATACACGACTACTGATCAAGACGGATTGTGACAATGCACTACGATACATCGCCAACTACCCAAAAATTTCACCGGAAGTTAGGCAACTAGTAAGGGAGATTCTTGCATTTGGGATGTCATTTGTAGATGCATATAACCTAGCACAATCCAGGGCAATATGTAATCCATTACCGAGCAATGAATGAAAAGCTTATCGTTGTTCAAAAAAGAAGAAGAAATCTTAACCAGATAAATAAATGGAAATAAATGGATCAAGCAGCGATCAAAATAATGAATAGCAATTGATTTTTTACGTATGCCTACCATGCCAAAGTCAATCTTGTAATCTCCTTGTGGTCATTAATAGGGGTGGGGAAAATCGAAAATTAATAATCAAATCTAAAATTGAATTATTCAAATTCGAATATCCAGAATCAAATTTAATATATAATTTTTCAAATATTCAAATTGAATAAACTAAATTTTGAATATGAATTTTGGATCGATTTTGGATATTAAAACTCAAACCGCAACCTGAATCGAATACAGAATTGTAATTAATTAAATATATATAATAATACTTAAATTTTAAAACAGCGAAATTAAATTTATAAATAATTTAAGTTGGAGGACCAATCTTTATATTTTTAAAAATTATCCCCAAACTCTAAACCCTGAGTAAGTTTGGGGAAATAAGTAAATAACACAAGTTAGCCTAAGTGAATTTGTGGAGTGTTTGAAGGTGAAAGTGAATGTGAATGTAAATGTAAATGTAATTGTGGAGTGTTTGAAGGGTTGAAGAATGTGAAAATAAAACAAACTACTCCCTCCGTTTCTTTAACAATGGTACACTAGGTGTAGGTGTTTGGATTTAAGAGAAGAAAATAAGTTGATGAAATTGAATGTAGAATGTAAAAATTAGAATGAGTGGATGAAATTGAAAGAATCTTATCAAAAATAGAAAGTGTGCCAATATAAAAGAAATAATCCAAAAAGGAAAGTGTGTCATTGTTAAAGAAACAGAGGGAATATTTTTCTTTAATCTTAAATGTAATGCTAAAATTGCTATGGTTGAATTTTTATTAAACTTGCTGTATTTTTATTTTGAAAACTTTAATATGTAAAAATTAGATTACATATTTTTATTTAATTTTAAATTAAGTTATACGATTTTAGTAATTATTTTTTAAAAATTACGATCAATTCAGTTTATTCGGATTGAATTCAATTTCAAACCAAAACCAAATTTTAAATTTGATTCAAATAATTTGAATTATTCGGATCAATTTTAATTTTAATTTTAATTTTTATGAGCAAAATTGGATAAACCGAACCAACACTCATACCTAATCGCATTAAACTTGCAAATTATGAACGTGACCCGTGACCCGTGACCCCTAGGCCCTAGCTGCTGAAGGCGTGAAACAACTACTTGTTGTTTCTGTTGACAGCGACTTCTAATGCTTGACTCCGCTTCTATGGATTTGGCATGCGTAGTACATATTTTTATTGACTATTTCTATAAGTTTGATGCTGCTACACTTTTTATGCAAAGTTTCTTTAATTTCATCTATTTATTTTAATTTATTTTTAAATTCAATTTTATCCAATCATGTCATTTGCATTGATCCAATAATTAAAGCTGGTTTGAGCAAAATTATGAGTATAACTAAAAGTCGTAAAACACAATGAGTTTTATGGATCTTTCAGTTGTAGGAGTATTTTAACCCCCGAGACGGGAAATTCTCATGAAAATTGAATGAAAGAGTTTACTTTTTATGAAACACTCACTAACTAACTAAAGTTTAAAGTTATACTGTGTACTTCCTTCATTTCATTGAATGTGGCATACATCCATTTTTGGTTATTTTTTGGATTTGACACGTTTTTCTTTTATGGCAAGATCCTTTCAATTTCATCCACTCATTCTACTTTTCTCTTTTTAAATTTAATTTCATCCATACATTTCATTCACTTAAATTCAATCATCTAAGGCTATGATGTCACATCCAATGAAACAGATGTAGTATTAAATATGTATTCCTCCGGTAATAATGACTCTCTTTGACCTCAGATTTTGTATGACATGTTTGAGCATCGATAACTTTTGTTATATAATAACGAACATCATGTGAAATGTTTTTGAATTTTCCATAACGTATCATTTCTGAAAAGTAAAATTTTATAGTCCGTTATCGTAAGCAACTAAAGTTATCGGCAATAAAACATTCCTTGAAAAAATGTCAGAAATAAAGGACCATTATTAGAGGACCGGATGGAGTACGTAGTATAAAAACCTAGCCGCCCCCTGAACCCCACTCTCCAGTTTTGCCGCATCTCTTCTTCTTAAATTTTCTCCCATCTTCCCATTAGGAGAGACGGAGAACAACAATTTATTTTAATTTGTGTTTTTGTTATTCAATAAGTGTGAGATTTGTCTTCACGGATTAGTTTTGTTCTTCAACCTGATAGATTAGATCGTTGTGTTCATGATAATAACTCGATTTAGTTGTTTACGTTGATGTGTTGTTCTTGATCTACTTGTTCAGATCGTGTGTTCGTTATTTTGTTTGTGATTTTATTTTTGGGTTTCCATTAATTTGGATATATCATATTTGTGTTTTTCAAGGTGTTTATAGTTTGGACAACATAGATCGTGGTTGGATCAAGTGGTGTTACAGCTGTAGAATATCCCTGTTTGGCACAGTGATATTGATGTGTAGTACGCTCCTCTCTGGCAAGTTGTTATAATTGTCGCGGAATGCAAGTTAATATCCGCGAGGGCGATGTTATAGTTTTTATTGGATTTCTGATATGTACTATTCTGGTTGACATGTAATTTAGATATCCTTGCAATATATTAGTTATTGCTAGAGATTAGTTAGGTTGAATGTCAATTCCACTCATTGTAATTGTTGCTGGGTGTTTTCCCTATCATCTTAAAATGATTGATTTTATTTTATTTTAAAAAAACTAAAGTTTAAAGTTATAATTGATACTATCATAAAATATTCGATGTTGATTACTCCCTCAAATTCTGAGATTTTACAAATATAATTAATTGCAATGGGAAAGTGTTGGGATTTTTTTTTCATAGACATATGGAAAAATGGGTTTAATTATAATAGTGAAAAGGTAAAAAATTTTAGTTGAAATATTAAAAATTTATATATTATGCAACGTGCAATTGTTATAAGTTTATAATCCGATTAATTCAATCCAAAATTTTTATCTTGATCTTATCATAATTTATGAAAAAACCGTCTTTCACGGACTCAATTGAAACATATCAACTAATATATAAGCATTAGCATCATAATAATATACATTAAATAAATTAAAGGTTATAGCTGTTATTACTATTGTCACATCCCACTTTTTGAAAAACTCTACCATTTTCAATTTTCTTTTCTCTATTTTCCTACTGTAGGGAGATGTGAAAATAACAATTTACATTAATTGATGTTCTTTGAGTATTTATGTCATTAAATAAGTGTGAAGTTTATCCGCATACACTACTTTTGTTTTCCGACTTAATTGATTAGATTATTGTGTTCCACGATAACTCGATTTAGTTGTTTGTATCGATGTATTATTTTCGATCTGGTTGTACAGATCGTGTGTATGAGATTTATTTTTTATGTTTTTGTATAAGGGTTCCATTTATTTGATTTGTCGATTTGTGTTT
>JAULKJ010000014.1:8355114-8366730 GCA_032355405.1 Rubia balearica
TCGGAATGTGGCCTGAAGGTTATATCGACACAATTCATCATAAAGTTAGGGTTTGTTTGACACTTTTTGGTTTTACAGGGTTATATTGCCACTTTCAGTCTAAAGGTAGGGTTAGAAAAACATGTAACCCTTGATTTTTTAAATAATTTTTTATGGAATCGTCTTTGATATTTTATAATTTTTAGTTAATGTTTTGTTGGTTGTAATTTATTTTAATGATTTTCAGTTTGGCGATTATATTGATGTTTTACAATTTTTCGCTGATATTTATTTAATTTTTTAAATATTTTTTTGTAGATTGCAGCTGGAGTGGAAGAATTGGGGAAAGGGAAAAATTTTGAGGAAAATTCCCTTGGAAAATTTTGGGAAAAGGTCCCTGGAAATATATTGGAGGTCCCTGGAGAAAAATAGAGTTAGAATTGCACAAATGTCTCTTCCAAACTTTAGGCTACCTAACTAGATACCATCTCTAAAAAAATTACTCATGTACGCCAAAAATGATAAAATTACCAACGTAAACACACTTTTTTACTTCTCATTTTTACCCTTATTTTTAGAAAATAGGCTGAAAATCGAGATAAAAAGTTCTTTTATCTCATTTTTTTGGAAAACGTAATAAAGAGTATTTTTTACATTGATTTTTTAAAGCCAAGGCAAAATGTTAGCTTTTTTTTACTTCGGTTTGGTTGGAATCGAGGTAAAGAGGCACAAAACTACTGATATTGGTAAGCTGGCGGTTACGTATATGTGGAAACGAGACGTAACCAATATTAGAGCTTATTCTTAAGTATTTAATGCCATGAAGTAATCCATGTCTTCCACGTCAGTTACTTGTCTTATATGGTCGACACCTAACCAACAGTATGTTAATTTTTTGAAGTAGGACCAAGAGAAACCGACTCGTACTTCCGTTGTCGCCCTCGTTTTGCCTGGACTGAAACAAGCTTGATAGAAAGATCAATGTCGGTGAATTTCATTCAGCCGATGTCGTCTATATGTCAACTTCATATCGATTTAACCGATAGGCGGATGTAATGTGTTCGACATCGATTTTGATGGTATGAAAATTTATGAATACAAACTATCTCTTTGCACATATTTAGCCAAATTTTGGGGAATTCAATTGGTTGAAACAATCTTACCCATACTAGTACTATTATTGTGCCAATAAAAAACATGTAGTAAACGAAAAAGTCATCATCCATAAATATAAAAATTTAACATCCTAAAAATGTCAAATGTATGCATGAAAATAATCAAAGTGTTTCATTCAACCAGAAAACCCTAAAACAAGCTGGGGGAAGAGAGATCAGGTGACAACGTGCGGTTCATCAGGATAGCTTTGCACAATATCTTCTTAATGCTGAACTCCAAAAGCTTGAAAATGCAGCGTCTCCGATCTTCTAGTCATTATCATCAATAAATTTCGTCCAACCCTTTGGGTTCAATACCTTTCCCGCTGTGTTGCCAGGGTAGGACACCTCACAAGTCTTGCCATTACACTGAAGAATGGTAGTAACCTTCAGGTCTGACAGAAGTGTTTGAATGTACGAAGGAATAAGCTGAAATGAACGAAGCAAAAATTATGGTCATGATTTTGCTTGATGCGGCTAAGAATTTTAGTGTCTGACTAAATGGAAAGGATTGAGTAACATAAAATGACCAATGTCAGAACCTTTTCGAAGTGTTATTGGGAAAGTACCATCGAGAAATGCGGATTTATGGGTGTAGAGGTGTAGTGCTCAATAATAGTGCTCAATAATTTGAGCTTGTTTGCGGCATTCAACATTATGAGCTTGGACAATACCCTACCTGAAGTGAAATCAACGTCTTGAAATGCATAGTATACAACTTAGGACTGCCCATCAAGGACGGTAGAAGATGGTAGCTACACGATGAGTTATCCCGCACTGGAGGAAGTGGAGACGGAGTTCTCTTGACTAGCTCGGGCAGAAAAGATTTTCTGGAAGCCTTACATTTTGACTTCCAAACCACTAATAACGAAGCGGAGTACGAGGCTTTCATCATAGGCTTCAGATTGGCCAAAAGTTTTGACCGTATAACACCTAGAGATAATCCGTGACTCATAGATAATGGTTCAACAAGTCAAGAGGGAGTACAATGCCAGCGAAATGAACCTTCAGAATGTTTGTAATCAGTGTAGACGATGTTGAGAAATTTCAAAATCCATACCTTGACAAATGTGCCAAGGGAACAGATTCAAAAAGTCGAGGAAGCAACTTGGCATCATCGGGCCTGAGCCTAGAGTCTCCTAAGTAGCTGCTAATAGGAACATTGAAGTGTCACATCTATGGAGAAGAGTCCATAATGGCCATAAACGAATCAAGGAATTGGATAATGCCAATCAAATAATACTTTGCAGTCTAATCACACATGAGGAGAGAAGATGGAGGAAGACACTAGTTAAGACAATTGTTGAAATACGTTTTTCCATAAGTTATGGTAAAATCAAAGTTTAAACTGCAAATTAGAATAAATCAAGATACAATTTTTGGGTTGCATTAATCGAATCATAATTTTATAATTAAAGCACATTGCATAATAAATTTTTAATGTTGAAACTAAATTTTTTAAAATTTATATATAATCATAATTCAAATTCACAACCCCCGGTATTCCCAAGACTTTGCCCCTTTATATTGTAGAAGACAAACTCGAAAACTTCGTAATTACAAGTCAAAAACCCTAAAACCCAATAAAACAAACAGAAGAAAAAGTTTGCTTATCTCAAACTTTGCTAAATCTTGCCAAAACCCTAAACTTTGCATTTAGAATTATACACGAAATCCCGCGAAAACGACCGTTTTTCCACTGTACATCACCTCTGCAGCCGCCTATCTCTTTTATAGGTTTGTTTGCATCTTCTTCTTCCTTCATAGAAACGATTAAAGCAGCTTAGTCCCGTTGCTTTAGTGCTACTTCTACTGAATTGGGTGTTTCCGCATCTACTCCCAGGTAGTTAACTTATTCACATATAGTTCGCATTATCTCTGCGTTGTCTGTGCACATGTCTATGGCTGTTGTGTTGAATTCAAATACGAAATATCGGTAAAGATTGAATTTTGCTGTGTTGGGTACAGGATGGAAGGCGCAGTTGAGCATAATCAGAAGATGGTGATGTGCCAATTTTCGGATGCAGAGGGCACGAATCTAGGGCCTGCTATGTGGCTCTCACAAAACTCTGGCCCTAGGGAGCTCACTCAGATAGTCAACACGCTTCGCGATGATGTAAGTTTTCTTTCTTGATTCTTTCTGAAATGGTGTTTTGCAGGTTGCGTATTTAATTAATCTGTTAAGTTTTTGATTATGATTAGGACTGACTTGTGGTGTGGAGTGCTAGAGTATCATAACCACTCTAGTTACTTTCAACTTTCTCAGACAAATATTTGGAACTTGTTCGAATGTAGTTTAGTAATTTGTTCTGTTTGATTTTACTAACAAGAGGAACCCCCAGTTGTAGCCCTGATGCCAATAGTGCTATTACTATCTTGGTTCAGTTCTATGATTGTTGCTTTTTTGGTTTTTGGGGTTTAGGTATTTGATGTTTAGTAACATTGATTTCTCTCATTCTGCAGGAAGAGAAGTACCCTTATGCATTCTATATATTGGATCAAGAGCTATTAGTGGACCTTGAGTCGTACTTAACGAAGAAGAAGGGTACTATGGCTTGATATTAATGTTACATTGTCCATCATAGAATTGAAATTTGAGTACTTGATCTTTTTGGATCTATTGCAGCATCAATGGAAAAGGTCTTGACCATTGTGTATCAGCCTCAAGCAGTTTTTCGCATTCGTCCCGTTTCTCGGTGCTCTGCAACAATTGCTGGTGAATTATCCTAATCTTATTCTATTTTTCTATAGAGTTATGATAGAGAGAATGAAAATTCATAGTGAATGACTGAATGATGTGGAATTCAACAAATTACCAAATCATTAATCACCTCCAGGATTTGCAACATTTTGCTCCATTGTCATTACTTTTGTTTCTTTGTTACCTCTTTCCCTGGAATATCTTTTGTTATTTTTGAAAGAAAGTATATTTATAGATGGATTTTTGTTCCCGGAAATTAACCCATGCAGGTCACACAGAAGCTGTACTTACTGTTGCCTTTAGTCCTAATGGACAACAGCTTGCAAGTGGTTCTGGTGATACAACTGTTCGGTTTTGGGATCTTAATACCCAGACACCTATGTTCACATGTAAAGGTTAGATATACATTTCCTGAAGCTTAGTACACAAATTAACCCATTTCATTCAATTAGCAGTAATTATTTTCATTATACGTACTAGTATTTTGTGTTTAAATTTTCAGAGTTCAACTGAGATGAGTTTTTTTGTTTCTTAAGTGAAGTATATATGAAGTCAGGCTGTAAAGATACGCCCCCCTCTCTCTCGCATTTTAGGTTAATTAGTTCTGTTGAGTTTGCTAAAAATTATAGGTGTTTATTAAAATTTCGAGGGAGATGTTGTCATGTGACCTGGGCTCAAGGAAACAACCTTTTTATCCTTTTTAAAGCCTTTTGTTCAAATACTTGGTACGGCTGTGTACATACCTTAATGCCATTGTGCCTAGAACCTCACTCGTATGGGGTTTCCAAGCTGCCTCTTTTATTTCCGAGTGTCATCCAAAAGAGGCAAATTGCCTAATTTTCTATATGAGGATAATTGGATAGAGGAACATACTGCAATGTATGCATTTGTTGAGAAACTTTTTGTTTATTATTTTTCGGCTCTCTCTTACTGAAGTTTTTTTTTCTATCCCTGAAGGTCACAAGAATTGGGTTCTCTATATTGCATGGTCACCTGATGGCAGGCATCTTGTCAGTGGCAGCAAGGCTGGGGAGCTGCAATGCTGGGACCCTAAGACTGGGATGCCAGCTGGAAATCAACTTGTTGTATGTCTTCTTTCTTGGCAATTTCTTTTAGAATTGATTGAACCTTGTGCATTCCTTATTGTAACTTTAAAAAATTTGGGGTTTCCAGTTTCTGGTTGTCAATCCTTAGTTGACGATTATCATTGGCGAGTGATGTATAGAGGAAATACATTTATCATAACCCCAACCCTTTTTTTTGGTCTATAAATAATGTAATTAACTGGCCGTACCATTGGGTAGAAACAGAACGATGTTGCTTAGAACATCATGCATATTGTACATTCCGGCTAGGAAAACAATAAAAAGCCTCTATGATAGTTGTTATATTTCGCTTGATTTCCTCTGTGTCCCTGTAACATACCCCACCTCCAACCCCTCCTAAATTTGTCTGGTTTAATCCCTGTTTTTCCCCATTTCTTCAGCTGGGTACATGGACAAAGTTGTTCTGTAGGTGCCTAGACATTTCATGCTTAGTGTTGCGAGATTTATGAATTTTCATTGGCCAACTCAATAACCTTGCACTGTACTATATGTGTAATGTCAACTGTTTCTGTTTTTAGAATAGTGAATCGGAGGCTCCAAATGAAGTAATGCTGACATATTATCTGTTTCTCCTTATCTTGTTCCCAAATCTTAAATTTGACAAGTCCAATATTTTTCTGTAAAATTCGTCTGTCCATATTTCTCCGAAGGTCTGGCTTTTTCTCTAGTGCGAGGTTGGCCAGAAAAAAAAAACTACAATTTACTGTGGTTGACACTCCGTTTGCAATGCTTCAGGGTCATAAGAAATGGATAACTGGAATATCATGGGAGCCAGTGCACTTAAATGCACCATGTCGCCGCTTTGTAAGTTCCAGCAAGGACGGGGATGCACGAATTTGGGATGTTACCTTGAGGAAATGTGTGATTATCCTCACGGGACACACCCTTGCAGTGACTTGTGTGAAATGGGGTGGCGATGGTTTTATATATACCGGGTATAAATTATGAGTGCGACTTTAGTTCATTTCCTTGCAGAAGCAATACCAACACCATGCTTTTTAGTTGCAAGGGGTATGGAAATCCATGTGTTTGAATGAAAATTTTAAAACCTTTACAGATCTGAAGATCGCACGATCAAAGTATGGGAAACATCACAAGGAAAGCTAGTGCGTGAATTGAGGGTAAGGAAGGTTCCCTTTTCTCCTCCATTGGTCACCAATTTAATTTTGTTTGGTGGCTTCCACAATGATGATGTTTTATTTGTTTTTCATTCCTCTGTCATTGAAAGCTTTCTACTCCCTCCGTCCCTCTGTATGTGTTTAGGTTACTAGTCATCAATAAAGTTATTGTTGTTTGGATTGTAAAAATTATAGATATATAAATTTGAAAATTATTGTGTGAGATATTGTTACATTCATTGTAACACATATTTTTAGAATATACTATATTTTTTATAATTTATTGTTACATATATTTTAAGATATTGAAATTACAAAATCGTCAATGAATAGTAAAAAATGAAGAAGTGAGACAGAATTAGAGGGACGGAGGGAGTGTATATATATATACTCCATAGTTTGAATAATTTCCCCCGATTCATTGTTGTAAAACTGCTTTACTCACACTTGGAGAAATACTCATTGCTGAGATGGGAACCAAATTGTACATGCAAAATAGTTTTTTTTTTTGAGATTCATTAGCATATGTTGTGTCTGCTACTCACCCTTTCTTTTTCTCCAGTCGAGAAAAATGCTTCTCCCTATGTAACTTTGTTTGTATGATTTAAATGTAGGGTCATGCACATTGGGTAAATACCCTTGCATTGAGCACCGAGTATGTCCTGCGTACTGGTGCTTTTGATCACACTGGTAAAAACTTTTCATCTCCTGAGGAAATGAAAAAGGTAACTGTGCACATTCTCTTTGTGGGTGCTTTAGATTTGTTTTATTTTATCTTCCCTATAACTTGATAAATTACCCACAGGGGTGGAGGATTTTCGATTTTGAACTGCATTTTGAAAACATAGTTAAGTTAGATAATGTAGTTACCCTGACATGGTTCATTAGGTCCGTAAATTGGGTTACCATTGCTCATATATGAGCACAATACCTTTGATACCATGCTGATTGACAGATATTAAGGACACTTTACTCATGAAATAGATTAACCTATGCATTTATCTTATTACCATACTCAGCCTTGTCTCTTAAATTCTAAGGTTCTAATCTGAAAGGTGAAAAGTCACGTCTTCGTGGTAGCAGCCTTCCTACATGTAGTTATCGTTGTAGTTGTTAAACCTGTGTGTTACAAAAATGGGATGAGGAGATATAATTTTTCAATAAGGAATGGCAAGAGAATAAAGGAACAAATTATAATTTTCTTAGGAACACTTTGGCTATTCTCTCTGTGACTTTTGTTGCTTTCATTTTGAACCAGGTAGCTTTGGAAAGGTATACCAAAGCGAGGGGTAATGCTCCAGAAAGATTGGTCTCTGGTTCGGATGATTCGACTATGATCTTGTGGGAACCCTTTGATAGCAAAAAACCTAAAACTCACATGACAGGACATCAGCAGGTATGGTTTTTTTTTCTCCTCTTTTACGTGTTAAAGTTGTGTGCTCTTATTTTCCACAAATCATGATTTCAAAATTTTCAAATTGAATTTTGGTAGTTTATTGATAGGCCACAAAATTGATTTTATGCCTTTCTTGGTAAGTATCACTACCTGTGTCGCAGACCAAGCTACACACTTTGATTTTGAACAGTTAGACTCGAAAAATGTTTGATCCTTAATATTTTTCATTAAGTATAATTAAAACTTGCGAAATGTTGGTATTCTGAAATATACTACTTCCATTTCGTTGGATGTGGCACCATAACTTTAGGTACTTATATTTAGGTGAATGAAATTGAATTTAGGATGGGAAAAGTAGAATGAGTGGATCCAATTGAAGAAATCTTGCCATGAAAGGAAAGTGTGTCAAATCCACAAAAACAACCAAAAAAGGAAAGTGTGCCAGATCCAATGAGACAGAGGGAGTATGTTATAATGAATTCAACAGGGTATCACACGATAATATTTCTAATTACACACCAATTCAATTTTATGGTCAAAGTCATGCAATTTTGACTAAATGAATAGTTAATGTGTAGCTTGGTCTGGGGCAGAGAGAGTAAGTCCACTGAACCGAATCTGGCATGAGGATTTTCTGTAAAGCATGTCATCATACTCTCTCTTTTCCAATTCATTCCTTTACCGTTCACCAATTTTTCATCTAGCCTTTTCACAAAATAGGGTCTGATATAAGATTTTAAGTGACAGTTTTGGCTTTCTTTACAAAAGGTTTAACTTTTACTTATTTTTCTTTTGTTGGTAATGTTTGTGCCTGATGAGCGGGAACTATTATTGGTACATATTTCTAAATATTTGGAAAAAATTCATAACCTTTGTGGCCGTGGCTCCTTTTATCCATCTTTTATGAAGAATTTTAGATATAATATCCGTACTTAATCATGATGAGGGATTAGGGAGGGCTAGGCAATGTGTGTGTTCTTTGTGGGTTAGTTATAATTTATCACAAAAAAGTACTCCCTTCGTTCATCTTATTTGGCACACTTTCTATTTGTGTCTATTCCATTTCTAGCAGAGTTTAAGGTAGTTCTAGCCACATATTTTACTTTTTCCATTTCTAATTTAGCTTGGTCCATACAATTGGTATCTTCTCAAACATAGTGCCATAAAGCTATGTGCCATAATAAAATGAACGGAGAGAGTAGTATCTTAATGACATGCTCTGTATAAAAGTTAAACTAGTCCAGTTAAGTTGATGTTTTTTGTGTGATTGTGTGTGTTTAGCAACAGATGATTTCAGTAGAGCCGACCTCAGAATATGGAATACATGCATGGTTGTTTTTAAGATAGTTGTCTAACTGTGATATCTTGCAGCCTGTAAATCATGTTTACTTCTCTCCTGATGGAAAATGGATTGCAAGCGCCTCATTTGATAAGTCTGTCAAACTCTGGAATGGTGCAACAGGGAATTTTGTTGCGGCTTTCCGGGGTCACGTAGGACCTGTTTATCAACTAAGGTTGGAAAACTTATTGTTCTTAGTAGTTTTCTTAGTCGAATGACACACTGCTGATTATTATTCTGTCTTGCTGCAGCTGGTCTGCTGACAGTCGGCTGCTTCTAAGCGGAAGCAAAGATTCTACTTTGAAGGTAGGTTACTTCCTTTACTGGGTTAGTGGTTTTTTAAATCTTTTTCTCCTCTTTCTCCTAATGAAGTTTCAGGAAAGCCAATTTGTAGCTCAATGAGTTAAAAAAAAGAATTTGAGGGATTGCCGCTGAATCTACATCATGTTGTTATTATGAAAATCAAAGTTTCATATACTTGTGGAATTGTTTTGACTTTCTCTAGTACCTTTTAGAAATATGTACTTGGATTAAAATTTCAAAAGCATTTGAATCCTTAATTCTTTGAACCTAGGTTTGGGATGTCCGGACTCAGAAGTTGAAACAGGACCTGCCAGGACATGCGGATGAGGTTAGCTCCTTTCAGGGTGAAATGTTCAGATTATAATAAGTAACACTTTTCTCGGTGTGTGGCATACTTGAAAGGTTTTTCCGGTCGACTGGAGTCCTGGTGGTGAAAAGGTAGCATCTGGTGGTAGAGAGAGAGAGAGAGTGTTGAAGTTGTGGATGGGCTAAACAGTAGAGACTGCGCAATTCATGATCGATATCTGCTGGAGCCAGTGCTGTGGCATTCATCGTGAGTCATTTACGTCTTTACCCTAAATTTGTTAGCAGAGAAGAGGAAAGGCCAAGCACTCCAGAAGTTATAATTATGCTTTCTGGTCTCAAGGATTGGTTTGTTTGAAGTTACATGTTATGAAGAGATTTCAAAAGGTGGAGGGGTGAGGAGGTCAAATTTGTAGGAAGGTTTGTCACCTACACTTGCTTAACTCCAGATGTCCCATATTTTTTTAAAAAAATATTGTGGTGAAAAACGTACACAATAATATGTACACAAGCGAATAAGCAATACTCCATTCGTCTCAATCGGTTTTGCACACTTTCTATTTTGTATTGTCACAGACAAATATTCACACTTTCCATTTAAATAAATATTTATCAAATCAAAGGACATCCTTAACCTTTTAAAACTAAAATCTTATACTAAAACCCTAATCATCTGTAACACCCAAAAATACTTCATTCTTTCCTCCCAAAAACTAATGCCATTCTCTCTCATCTACAAGTCTCAAACGTGACTTTCTTTTTTTCCTTTCCAAAAACTAGTGCCGCTCCTCCTCTTCTTTTCCATCCTCCTTCTGCTTCTACATCACATCCCTCCTTCCCAAATCCCCAGTCCTAACGCGAAGAAGAAGTCGATTTGGGTTTTCTGGGTTTCACAATTTGGAGTTTTCTGGGTGGAGATTGCAATTTGGGGTTTCTGGGTGAGTTTTCGCAATTTTTACGTTGGATTTTGCGATTTGGGGGAGAAACTGGTTTCGTCATTTGAGTTTTTTGGGTTTTCAGGTGAGGGCTTGGGGCCGGAGCCCAGGGGTCTAGGTTTCGCTGCTAGATTGTGGTTAAAGCTTGTGGGGAAAGGGTGGTGAATGCTGGTACGTACAAGAGGATGCGGTGTTAAATAGAGGTGAAGGGCATAATAGACATTTTCTTTTTTAATAAAAAATCCAGTCCTTTCTCTATCTGCAGAAAGGGCCGGGGCAAAGGGAGTACAATAATTTATATTATATTTATTAGAAAATTAAATTGGATATTTTGCAATCTTAAATTTAGATAAATACTTGGTGCTAGTATTTTTTTTTTGTTTTTTTACAGTTTATGCTTAAATATACTAACGAGGGTTTTCATGAATCAGTTTGGATCGGTAAAACGAATCGATATTGAATTAAGGAATTTCGATCTAGTACTTGGTCAAAGATCTTTTAAGATTTTGGGTTGTGGTCCGATCCGGTCTAGTCAAAGGTTGGACAAGTATATATATATATATATATATATACTAGTTTAGATTTATTCGTGATGGCTAGTATTCTTCTATTATTTTGAGTGAAGTTTTATTAACTACCACTTTACTATCTTTTAAAGAAAGATTGATTTAATATTTCCTGACATTAAAATTTGAAGTAAAAAATAAAGTTTACTAAATTTCGGTCCAACCGATCCAGACCGGTCTAAAATTGAAATTATTTCGGTTTGATCCTGGTCCAAAGTAATCACTATTCGAGCCGGTCTTCTGTCCAACATTTTTTATGATTTTGATTCCAATCTTAACCATTCTCGGTACGAACAAGTTCGTTCTTGGACGGACGAACATCCCTAATACTAACTTCTACACTTTGAGGTAGTTTTATGGGAACTCCATAGCTCATGGATATTTCAGAATTTTTAGCAATATATAAAGAAATTGGTACAAGGTCGGGTCTCTGGTAATAACAAAAACAGGTTAAAAACCGATGCCTTTCATATTCTAATTTCTTTTTTTTTTAAAAAGAAATACCACCCTAATGGAGAGTGGTTTGATAGACCCCTACTTATATACCATAATAAAAATAAGGATTATAAAAAAAAGGAACTTAATGCCTACCTCAAGATTCTCAACAGAAAATTGCATCATAGTCTAAGTTCTTTTTTTTTAAAAAAAATTTAAACCACCAGTAGGAGGGGGGTGTTTATTAGGCTCCCCAAACCTTTCTGAAACCTCCAGTACAA
>JAULKJ010000014.1:8467419-8477526 GCA_032355405.1 Rubia balearica
TTCTTGGTGGAAGTAAAATCAGGTCAGGTGGAGGCTAACCTGGAGCCAGATCGCGAGCTTAGAAGGTTGAAGCAAATGTTCGAGTCTTGGAAGAAAGATTATGGGTCGCGGCTGAGGGAAACGAAGGCGATTCTTCAAAAGCTGGGAAGTGAAGGGTCAGGGGACAAGGGAAGAAAGAAATGGTGGGAAAGGAGGAACAGTTTAAGGATTTAATAAAGTATTGGTTGGAAGATGAAACTTTGTAGAGGTTTAGTGAGTAATGAATCTAGTACATAAGGTTTCTCTACAAACTGGATTTTGTATTTTCTGGGCATATCTCATTCCCTAACCTTCTACCATATCCAATCCATATGACTGATTATCATGGATAAAGGTTCCGCTTGGTGATATACCTTGAATTCTGTTTGAAAACTGGACAAATTTTTGAGGATGAACAAAATTATCCAACTTGTTATGGCGGCCTGTGTCTTTGTATATCTTCAACATCAATGAGTTCAACAACGTTGTAAACTTACTGTAATTGAAGCACTTAAGTTGTAAAAGATGTTTGTCTATTCAATCGTAAATATAAATGGCTGGGTTCCTAAACTGTCTGCTGCGGATTCAGGTTCGATTAAAAAATAGGAAAAAGCTATAACTTTATACACAGGTTCTAAAACTGTAGTTTACTTCTCTATTCATAGTAAGGCATGCAGATGGGGTTGAGAAGATGACATGGCGGACAGAGTTTTGATTAAGGATGCCATGAAAGCCAAGGCAACATCCAGCACTTCCTGAGAACAGCCCGGTCTCACCATCTTCCTTACCTGTTCATAAGATCAGCTTGTGAAAAGAAGATCATAACATAATACATCCTCTGACTCGAACATTCAACAAAATGGTGAACTGAATATAGTTCAATGCAAAACCATACCATGTCTAGTTGGAGCTGCAACTCCTCCATCTTTGCATCGTATTCCAGATTCTCAAGATTCAAGCGCGGTGTCTTTGAATGGAGTCCATCGCTCGACGTCTTCTCACCATTATGCTTCTGCATACTGTTTAAGCACCAAAGGAGATCAATGATTCATGTCAACACAAGTAATCTAAAGTAATCTACATTTTGCGATGAAATTTCATATTATGACTTCAAAATCAGCAGCATTCAAAAAAGAAGTGATATCGGACACTTAATATATGTTGCTTGTGAAAATCAACCTTATTAATTTATGTTCTCAGCCATACAGGTTAAAAATGTGCGACCTGACCTGTTAGATATTCATCGAAAGAAAACTTCCATACACAACTTTCTTCACAGACAGAAGGGTGGTAACGACGATTGATTTCTAGATCTGATCAGCTAATGCTATCTCAATACCAGCCTCCATTCTACGGTACCATACAATTTAACAACAAACAGATATTACTTAGGAAACAGGAAAGGTATCAACTGCTTGAATTTGTGCTGTATCTGGATTAGTTTTAGTTTGGTTATCCTTAAATTTGTATCTGGATCAGCTTCTGCAATGAAAATCTCTATGTTCTGAAAGTGAAGATTGTCCCGTGGGGTGCTGTCTTTTACAACATATAAACCGGAAAATAGATATGAAGTCTTTCTTTCTACAATGAATCTTTATTGCACATAAGCTAAAATGCAGCATAACAGTAATGCACAAAGAACTCGCTAACCAAAAATACAATGCTTAAGGTCTGAACCCAGTTTCGTCATTTTAGCAAAAATAGCATGTAGAATCAACTTAATAATTGCAGTATGCAAAATTGCAATATGACCATATCTCATGGCATGTACATCATCAGCATCCATAAAAAAAAATACTTTGTGTGGTTTACCATACACATATGAAGGAAAGTTACTAATCAGAATGAGATATGAACCTGATCGCGAAACGATCATTGCTCGAACAAACCTCTGAGTGGTCCATCAATGTTAAAATCTGGAAGGCCCGTTTATGAGCCTCGTCCCTCCAGTCAGCTATTCCCAAAAAATGAACCAACCAGGCACACCGTCATCAACTAGCTAACAAATTGTTGCAAATTGATGTTATTTTTATTGACATCGCAATACATATACAATGAAAAAGTTTCAAACTTCCCAAAACAAATTCAATTTATAAGTCAAATTCATTTAAAGTGGCGATGCGGGGCAAATTCAATTTCAACACATCCTAATATCTTTCAGAAGTTGTTGTAGATGATAAGTGGAAATAAGCTAAAGGGAAAAAAGGTATCATAAATAGGTCAATGTACAGAAAGTAGAAACAATGAATGAATATCCTGTCGGATGCAGCAACAACGAAAGTAACTAGGAATCTGGGATTGTCTTCAAAAAAACAATATCAGAAAAAGGACAGCCGACAAATCCTAAAAACACAAATAAATTCTGCAAACAAATAAGCATCTCAGTCAAAGATTGATAGCAGCTGAAAGCAAGAAAATGAAAATCTCAGGAAATTAAGGAAGTGAGAAGCTTACCAAGATTCGAAAGGCAAAGAAAAGGGAATTCGATTATTTTCAGTAGGAGCCGTTTGAGGATGTGTTATTTATCTCCCATTTCCTTGGAAGAAATTATAGGGCTGAACCTTTATTCCATCGAATATCTCGTTTTGTTCCAAATTACTCTTCTGGTTATCCACTTCGCACCTCCGACTTTTGTTTTGCTTTTGGCACCGGAACGACAATTTTTTTCTAAAAAAAATTAAACTGTCGGATGTTAGAGAATTCAATCCTTATACTGCTTATCTGATTGATCAATGACCTACATTTGGTAAATTGGGCATGGTTTAGTGATAATCCACACTCTCTATAACTAAAATGTCTAGGGTTCAAAAAATACTTCTGTCAAGAATTGTGAATATTAGAGTAATTTCTTGAGTGAGATTACCCACCGTCATGAGACCGTGTTGGTGGTTCCCGCAGTGGTTTCCCAATCTGCAGGTGGTCGATCATGGTGAGATCGTAGTGGTTCCGGATTCGGTGGCAGCGGTTGTTGGTGGAGCAGCGTCTCCATGTTCCCAGGAGGGCATTCCTAACTATTCAATGGATGGAGTTTCAAACTCTCCCGTGTTTTAATAGATTCAATGGTCGTGTCTCCTAATTAACTCACATATTAGCATGTTAATATGTAATTTAGTTTTTGTATGAAATCTTTCTAAAAAAATGCCTACATTAATGAGTGATCTATTTTAGCGAGATATGAATTGAGCTCCTTTACTCATAGACGCTAAGCATTATATTCAAAAATCAAAATCTATGTGGCAGAATGAAGACACAAGGAGGATATAATCTACTGTGGTTCTGTACTGTTAACCATCTGATCAGGTCTACCCACACTCATCAACTAGATTTGTTCACCAATTTGAAATGACGTCCCACCTCGAACCGAAAATAGTAGATTACATTATATTTGTAAGAAGGTCAGTAGCCCACACTAAATTGGACTATCTGTTCCTATCTAAAGAGAATAAAATCAGTAAAAATAGAAAGGGAAAGAAAATTGATTAAATAAAATAAAATAAAACCAAACCAGTAAATTTCACCATAATGACCAATGCCAAACTGAACAAGCACAACCCCATCGCCTTCCTTTTCTAACACTGTATAACTTCAATTTTAACGTCTACCGCCACCAATGGCGGCTCCGCTATGGACGCCGTCACCTCCTCTCAACTATGTCCAAACCTTAATGAAACCCACAACATCTACAACCCCTTTCCCCATTCCTACGCTGCATCCTACTTTGAATTACAAAGGGGAGGTAGTAGTTTTGTACCCTGACTCTAAAATTGATTTTTTCTCCATCCCATTTTCTAAAGCCCTAATTGGGAAATTCGGTAGGGGAAGGCCAACTATGGAGTTTTTGAGAAAGCAATTTCAGACTATCGACTTCAAGGGTCAAACAAACCTAGCCGTGATGGATGGTCGTAATGTCCGAATTACTTTCGATCTGGAGGAAGAATATAGTTAAAAAGAACTTGGTCACTAAGAGGGAGCATCATGAGGATCCTCAAATGGACGAAAAAATTTGATTACCAGGAGGAATCGTCTTTGGTGCCAATATGGCTAACACTGGAGTTCCCTCCGGTGTAATTTTTCCACCCAGAAGCTCTCAAAGCTCTAGGTAAATCTGTGGGTGAACTCTTGTTTTCTAATGCTCCTACAAGAAACTTTACCCGACCCTCTACGATTAGGCTCTGTGTTGAAATGGTGTATGTAAAGAAAGGACGGATAGGATTAGGACTTCCCTGAGTATTGTAAGGTGTGCTCTAAGTTGGGCCATTCTGAGCTTAAGTGTAAGAGGGATGAAACAGTGAAGATCTTAAAGCCTGCACCAAACCAACCTAGGAACAGAGGTGTTAGAGTTCCTGAATGGAAGAAAAAAGAACAAATTGCTCAAATGGAGGATTCTCATTTAGACCAAAATACTGTCTCTCATATGCTTGATCCCGTGGCTCAGGAGTTGGTAATTGTTGTTAACGATCTACAACCATTTATATCACCTCCTCTTATTCCCTTTGTTCAGCCTATTGTTATGACTGCTCCTTAATTATGCGAAACCCAGTCTGCTGCTCAGTGTGCTCCGCAACTATGCGGAACCGAGTCTGCTAAGGTTGTTCAAGCTCAGAGGAAAATCTTTGCAGCGATTGTTGTTCCTTTTATGGCTGCTGTTCCAGTTCTTTTACAATCAGCTTTTCCACCTGTTAAGTCTGCTGCCCAACTACCTTAATCCCAGACGACTGCTCATTTCTTTGAAGTTCAAACCTGACTTAATGCACAACATTTGCCTATTAGCTCTACTCCCATACATGCTCAAAATTTGAAGTCTCCTGTTCCGATTGAGGAGGGGCTGAAGACAAACTTGGTTATGCAAGAGGCCAAGCTTACAGATTGAACAAGAAGCCAAGAATTGCAGTTGCAGGTTTGAAGTCTTTGAAGTTGGTGGATTTGAAGTCGGTGTGATTTACCGCGTTTTGATCAAAACGCAGTAGCTTTGTGTCATTTTGTGTTAAACATATGAAACGCATGATTTGCTTTCATTTTGATAAGTCGGTTAGTTAGTTGAGTTAGTTTCACTTTCTGTTGTGGTTTTGCTGTATAAAAAAGGATTGCTTTCCTCATTTGTATAGCTGTGAAGAACACACAACTTTTGTGTGATGAAGATAACCGTTTTCCATTGTTCTTCCTGGTCTTGATTACTCAATGATTTGAGTGTTGTTTTGATTTTGTTCAGATGCGAATTTCGCAGCAAAAAATTTCCACCACGATATGGTTGCTTTTCTGGATCTTTCACCCTGTATTCTCGGCGAAGGAGTGCATTTTCTCCTTCTGCAACTTTGTGAACTTTTTCCTGGAGTGCTTTGTTGACTTCTCAGTGCCCAGAGTCAACGGTGGGACCACCATGTATAATTGATGGTTTGGGGCTTGCTGGTCGGTGACAAAAGTGCTAAAGGGGAGTACCATTTGTTGTGGCGGTGCCTATAGTGAAGGGAAGAAGGAGGAGGAGAATTTCCCAGTTGGGTGGTGCAAGTTAATGTAATGTGGGGCGGCGATGGGTTGTGCATAATGGAGGTAGGCTGGATAGCGGTTCGATTCCAGCTCACGACGATGGTGGAAGCTGCGGTGGTAGCCGCAGGTGACGCAGTGCGAGGCAGGGTCGCTGGCGATGGTAGAGGAAGCAACAAATTCACTGCACCCATTGAGTGCATGCCCACCTAAGTCAAATGCGTGGTTCCTAAGACATTTGACGTGAGTTTCCAAAACATGCAGCAGTGGCTGGTAGTGGTGGAGGTTGTTGGAACAGGGACCAACAATAAAGGGGTATTGCCGGAGGGAGTTTGGAATGTGGGGTGGAACGTCAATTTCAAGTTTGGGGTGGTGGTTGGGGTACTAGAATGGGAATGAGCATTCATCGGTTTAAACTCGAATCAAATTGAAATAACTATGAAGAAGGTGGAGAAGATGAAGAGAGGGAATGAGAAATTTGGGATGGTTTAGAAATGAAAGGGGAAGTAGGTGTATTTATATGATGATTAAAATAGGGTTTTATCAAAGATAAATATTATGAAATGAAAGATAGATATTAAGGAAATTTTAAATATGTAATTTTGAATTAAATGAAAGATAAGGATTATGGAAATATTAAATTATATATAATTTAGAGTAAAATGAAAATGTGAGTGTTGTTTGTTAGTGTTAACTAAGAGCATCTCCAATGCAGCCTTCTCTTTGATAAACTTCTCTTGCCACGTAAGATTTACTGACCCCTAATACTAAATTTTATCTCCAACCCCAAGGTAAAAAATGAGGGTCGATATTACGTGGTTAAAATTTTTATCAACTCCGTCGATGTGAGCATCTGTTCTCGGAGGGTGAAAGTGACGTCCGCGCTTTGCCAACTCCGCCAAAAAAATTAGCGGGTGATTTAAATTTTACCGTTGGCGGATTATTTTGGAAACAGACAGTGATATTCATCACTCGAACTATCTAGCTCTCATTCTGATTTGCAATCCGAAGACATTTCTGTACATGAAAACAAATTATGCTCTTATAGTAGAACAGTTATGAAACAATGTAAGAGAATTATTCTTTCTACATATAATATATACGAGCCAAATAAGAGAAATCATTCATCCAGGGTACCATATAAACCATATAAAAGATCACTCCTCATCCCTATCATTTATTTTACGAGCAAGATAAGAGTTGTATTCATTTCATGTCATTGCAACCAATATGCCAGAATTATTCTTCCAACGTACAATATATATATATATGTGAGAATGGGGATCATGTGAGACAGACTAGTTTATGCGAGACGAGCCACTTATATGAGACAACATCCTAACCATTAATACAGATTAATCAAAGGTTGAGATTAATACATATTTATGTGAGGCACGATTATTGGTTATAAAAATTAAGGGACTTCCAAATTTTGCAGGGTATTTATTAGAGTGTCAGTGTTTTCAATGTGCGGTAAAGAGGGACTCACCCAGTCATCCACCAGCTTTAGATTGAATCATGATGATATTTAATTTTAATAAAAGAAGAGTGAACGTATGCTTTTCCTCTATATTTAATGTAGTACTAGATTTTACAAATATGATTTATAATTTTATGTAGATTAATAAATGTAGATTAATAAGCACAATCGTATTTAAAACCCTTAATTATTAGAATGAGTTATTTTATAATTTATATAATAAGTGAAATAATTTAATATTTATTTTTATATATACATAAAAATAAAATTATGAAAATCTCGTAACAATATATAAAAATAGAAGCACCTACGCTCTATGCTAAATATAATTTAACCAAATAATCAAACTTGCACGAAATTCTTAAAACACCAAAAATACAATTTTCAAGCACCAACTCCTTCAACTTAAAGCACCTACAAACAAAAATAGAAGCACCTACACTCTACGCTCAAGCACTTATAAGAAATAATTAAACTTGCATGAAAATTTCACACTCATTTTCAAGCAACCACGCCTTTAACTTTAAGCACATACAAACAAAAGTAGAAGCACCTACGCTCTACGCTGAATAAAATTTAAATAAATAATCAAACTTGCACGAAATTCTTAAAGCACCAAAAATACAATTTTCAAGCACAAACACCTTCAACTTAAAGCAACTACAAACAAAAATATATGAAAGCACCTACACACTACGCTCAATCACTTATAAGAAATAATTAAACTTGCTTGAAAATTTTAGAACACTCATTTTCAAGCACCCACACCTGTAACTTAAAACACCTATAAAAAAAGTAGAAGCACATACGCTCCACACTAAATATAATTTAAATAAAAAATCAAACTTGCACGAAATTCTTAAAGCATCAAAAATACCATTTTCAAGCACCAACACTTTCAAATTAAAGCACCTACATACAAAAGTAGAAGCACCTATGCCCTACGCTAAATATAATTTAAAAAATAATAAAACTTGCACGAAATTCATAAAATACCAAAAATGCCATTTTTAAGCACCAACAACTTTACGCTCAAAGCACTTACAAGAAATAATTAAACTTGCATGAAAATTTTAGAACACTCATTTTCAAGCACCCACACATTTAACTTAAAGTACCTATAAACAAAAGTAGAAGCACCTACGCTAAATATAATTTAAACAAATAATCAACTCGCACAAAATTCTAAAATTGTCCATATTAATACACCCAACTTTAAAAATAATAATATTCTTGCCAATTTATTTACGTCACTGCCCGATTTGTGTTTTGAATTTTGCCTCTTTTATGCAGGCCGTTAGTATACGTTGAGAATAGAACAATAGTGTCACTATTAATGAAATAAAAAATAAGACACGTTGTAGTACTTGGAAAAAGAAAAAGAAAAAATAGGAGGTGGGGAGAGGGAAATAAAAAACGTTTTTGATTGATAGAGGAGGTGGGGTCCAGTGGGATGACGTGACGGAGTGAGTGTAATGGAGGAACGGTCCGACGAACGAGTGTACGTCAGCCACTTGATTGAAAATTTTGAAGGACTCAGATCTTGTCTCACATAACATCATTGTCTCACATAAATAGGTGTCTCACCTGAACTCTCCCCTATATATATATATATATATAGATGATTTTGAGGACAAGGGTGAGAAAAATATTATTTCAGCGATCCTGCAAAATTGTTGAAATATAATTTAAAGTTTTAAAACTGTCGAAGTTGAAATACAGGGCCATGCATTTTATGCATTTTCATGTAATACAATCATAATTTGTATTAATCCACAACATGTAACACATGATTTGGAGATACTAAATACCATCTTCATTGATGAAAAAAAAAACAAGAAATACTTTCCCGGTGATGTACGTTCTACCAAAGACTAGTAAAACCTAAATAACCAATTTTTACATTGTAACCTAAGTTCCAATTCATGTTATATCTAAAGTACCACGACCAAATCACATCATTTTCTACAAGCATACTTACAAATATTTACCATAGACAATTAATAAATGAAATATGTTAAAGATTGAGTAATTTCTTCTCTCCCTGTGTCCCAGTCATTTCAGCACAAAAAAATTTCACGGTCTCCAATAAATATGTTTGACTGTAAATATGTGTAGCTATGAACAACAACGGCACACGAAAAGTTGATATTTAGAAACTACAGGTTACGACGAATCTAACCATATCTCATATGATAAAATCATTGTTCATATACATATTCAAATATGTGGTCAAAATTTGACACTAAAAAAGATTCCGTGCAGAATTGAGTGTTACGGAGGTAGTATTATTTATCCTAGGCATATATAATGTAAAACTCCTGGAACCAAGTATAAACTAGTTAAACACTACATCTCCTACATATTAATTTTCGAACTGAAGATCCATTACTGTTTGGGACAATCTATTCTTTCGAGCCATATGATCAAGTCAAGGATATCTAGAATCACCTTATTGTGCTTGGAACAAAAAACAATCGCATCATTCACTGTTATGTGCAACATGCTCTCTAGTGGTGGGCAGTCCCAAAATGTCACCTTTAATGGCCATTTGCAGCCTATTGGAGAGTCTATGAAAGAATGGTGCTGTAGAGATTGATTTTGCCAAGGTAAAAGTCTAGCCAGGACATAAGTAGGTGTATTCTGTTGTCTATAGACGTGCTTCCAAGTATGGATGTTCATGTATCGGTCTGAACTGATAAAAGGGATTAAACCGGACTGGAATAGAAAGATCGAAACTGGATATATAGAATTCTAGTTCTGTCTTTGGTCTAAGATTTTTAGGATTCCGGTTTTTTATCCGGTCCGGACCGGATGGACCGTTAACGTACTCTTATATACTCCTTCCGTCCCACGAGTAACGGCATATTTACTTTTTCAAAGTCAAATTTGAAAATGTTTGACCATAAATATAAACTAATATATACATAATAAATATATCATGTGAGATATTGTTGGATTCATTTTAACATATATTTTTTAAATATCAAATTTTTATACTAAATCGGTATATGTAACTAGAGATATTAACTGTCAAACATGATCGTTGAAATCCGTGAAAAATTAAATGCGTGATTACTCGTGGGATGGAGGTAGTATATGTTAAGCATCGTACAGACTACCCGAAA
>JAULKJ010000014.1:8510335-8523903 GCA_032355405.1 Rubia balearica
ATATTAGTTTTTGAGCAATTAAGTATTTTTAAAACACCAATATAAAATTTACCCTGCCACTTTTCGTAACTTAAATACTCTTTTTCACTCATTTTGAAAAAAGATGGCATTAGATGTGTCATTTCATTTCACTTGAAAGCGCGTACAATAACCATAATTTTTGTTTATTCAAAAGGCAGAGTCTTAGAAAAGACTGTCTTTTCATATGCATATGGAAAGATGGGGTCGGATTATAATTATAGAAAGATAAAAAGTTTTAGTTGCAATATTAAAAATTTATTATGCAACGTGTGATAGTTATTAGTTTATGACTCGATTAATGCAACTCCAAAATTTAATCTTAATTTCTTCTAATTTGCAGTTTAACCCCTGCTCTTTCCATAACTTATGGAAAGATTGTCTTTCAATAGACGAACTCTATTCAAAATCACATTTCTTGGCACAAAAAAACACATTTCTTTTCCACTTCAGAACAAAGGAAACAATATACATACCATCACTATCATCAACACGCTTAAAAGTTATGCATTTCTACAATTCGACTTGGAATATTGCATCCTGGAGGTGATTAATGATATCGTCCACCGTAGCTGAAAACTGAGTTTCCATCTGCAGAAATAAAAGAGCGTGAATTCTTAGATCATCTTTTCTGAGACAAAATTAACTCCAATTATATTCAACAAGTGAAATGAAATGAACAAGTGAAATGACAAAATTGGTCTAACAATTCATAATGAAAAAATTATCCACTCTTGTTAATGTGACTATTGAGTCCCAAAAAATGTAGCAACTGGCATAGTTTGTTGCAGTAATATTTTGAAAAAAACAGGACTTCGAATGTGAAAACTAAACTACGAATATGACATTACATCAGGAAAATAACACATGCATAGGAAGAGAAACAAGAAAAAAAAAATCACATACCTTGGCACCAAATGTAAAGTCAATCGCAGAATCTCCAAATTGCAAAACGTTTGTACTGTTGATTATAAGATGCAGCTTTCTTAACTCCTCTGACATTTGCAATACGCTATCTTTGTATTTTTTGTCGCATAATATCTTTATGAGCACATTTCTCTCAAAAATTATGACTTTGATTTCGGGCATTTCACATTCAACGGCAGCATCTATCACATTGCATGTGTGGTTAAGACTATGAGAAGTAGCGACGTTTTCTTTCGTCCCTTTCTCTAGCGTCGTGATTCGTTCTTCAAGTTCTTTAATATGGTTTGTAGCATCTTCTAGGATAGTACTTTTATCCATCTGAAACAAGGTCCATAATATGGAATAATGAAAATAATTGTAGTTTACGGTAGCCCTAACACTCTTTATACTCCTTCAGTTTCTCTATGTTTGGCATTTTAGTTTTAAGTGTTATTTTCAAGTTGAAACGTGTGGAGAGAATTGAGAAAATTTAGTGAAGAGGGTAAAATGTTTATTGAGTGATTGAGAATGATCCACTTTTTGCCATAAAAAAAAGTGAAAGCCTTACAAAAACATACAAAAATGAAAAACCTGTCAAAGCTAAGAAAACAGAAAGAGTTTTGTATGAATTGTATTTACGTGGAAAAGTTTATTCTAGCCTTATACTCCGTACCTTTGAACATCATTAATTAGTGCATCTATATTGACTTTACGAGAGTAATTGAATTCTCCCGTTCCAGACCAAACTGTATAGAATCTTTTTTCACGATTTTTGAAAAGCATGTTTGACCGTTAATATGTTTAACTACGTATAATAATAAAAAAACAAAAAAATAATATTTAGAAACTAATTATTACGACGAATCTAACATTATCAAATATGATAATATTATTATTTATATATCTATTTAAATATATGGTCAAAGTTTGACAATGTTAACTTGTCAATTAGTACAAAAAGCAGTTTAGTCTGGGACAAAGGAAGTATTTAAAAAGTGACTCATACGTATTTAAAAATGAAAATTATTTTTTAAAAAGAAAAGTAGAAATTAGTTAGTCAATCATTTCAAAATAAGACATGCTAAATTATAAGTACAGCTGTACAGCTCCATAATTAATTCATACAGCTGTATCTGGTTAGTCAAAATGTGCTGGAGGAATACGGTTGAAAAATTGATAGTTTGATTGTTTAGATAAGGGTTTGACCCAGCTCATATGGATCGGGTTAATATCTTATTTGAGTTAAAATGGGTCTGTTCAAAATGGCCGGATCGGATTTTGATTCAAATCGATATGTTTTGACTCATTTACAATTTTATCCCATTTTTATAAAAAATTATTAAAAAATTATTTTATTACAACATACCCATCATTAATTTAATTCATAAACAAGTTTAACATTCTTGATTTTTTAAAATAAAAATAATTTTGCAAAACTACTATCAATTATATATAATATATTTATCAATATGTGAAATACATATTCATAATTGTATAAATAAATTTTAGTAAAATTATATTTCTTAAATGAAATATTAAAAGTATTCTAACTAAGAAAAATGAAAATAATTATGAAAATAATTGTATTTTTTATTAAGTGATAGTATATAATTAAATACAATATAATATTATTATTTTAAATTATATAAAAATAAACCATATTTTAATTATTATTTAAATATTATTACAGTTAAAAATAATATATTTTATTTAAATAAATTATTAAAAAATACTATTTTTATACGATTTGGATCGAACCATGACCCAATCCGACCGAACCCGAACCGAAACTATAAAAATTTGACTCGATCCATTTGTCCCAAATTTTATGATCAATTTAGGTCGGGACAACTGATCCGTCCCAACCTATCTCAACTCATGAACAACCCTGGTTTAGATCAATGGACGTTATAAATTACTCTTGAAATTTTCTCTTCCTTATAAAGAAGGGCACATTCACTTGAATTATCCGGATACAAAATTTGTTAGACATATGTTAATTAAGATTATCTTGATGTAAATTTATTAGTTATCAGTTATACAATATCCATGTCATAATTAATTAATCTTTGATACTGCGTCATGTGCACATGATCATATTCTGAACATTTATAAGTTTATGGATCAGTGTTATAGCTAGTTATCTAATACACCCTCCATACCTATAGTTTGACTGGACTGTGTTTACAAGGAAAATTGACTTATTTTAAAAGTGGGGATCATCTTTTACCTTTCTTCCAAAAATAACTTTCACTTTTAAGATAAACTACTTTTTAACACTTTACCACACACTGATTAAAAAGTGTTTTGCTTATAAGCAAAACAGCTTATAAACTCTGTCAAACAAAGCCTATGTCTCAAGTGTTTTTTTGGGATAAAATTTAGACAATTTGATCATAAATATCATTAATGCGTCGGATTTTTTAAAAAAATATCATAATATAAATATATTTTCAATTATATAATAACTTATTTTAGACCGACTAACCGTTAAACGGGTCATTTTATAATTAAAATAACTATGGGGTGATTTAATATATTTTTTAAAATAATTGTAACGAGATTTCTATAATCTTGAAAACTTTTAAAATATATCGTAATGTATAAATAAGTATAATATGACCCAAGAAAATAATGAAACAATGTTTTTTCAAGATTATCTAACCATTAGCCAATCTACCAGATTTTCTCTTTCAATTATATATAATTATATATGAATATTAACGCTATTATATGTGATTTAGAAACTGTATATGTAGCAAGATAAAGGAAAGAGTCCGTCTTTTCAAAGACTGTCTTTCCATAAGTTATGGAAAGACCAAACTTTAAACTGTAAATTAGAAGAAATAAAGATAAAAAATTTGGGTTGTATTAATCGGGTGATAAACTTAAAACTACTGCACGTTGCAATCAATTTTTAATGTTGCAACTAAAACCTTTCACATTTCGATAATTCTAATTCAACCACGTCTTTTTATATGTCTATGAAAATGCGACATTTCCTAATACTTTGACCAGAGGAAATGTACGTAACCATGTGTGAAAAAGAAAGTACATAAAACTTTTAAATTTACACAATATTGACGTGATGTTTTAATTTAATTTTATTTGAATTTAACTAAATCAAATTAAACTTAACTATAAATAAATGTCATAAAATAGTAATAACAAGATTAAATTAAATTAAATTTTAAAAATTAAAATTTACCAAAGTGAAATAGGTATAAGTTAAATTGAATGAGCCCAACTATCTGGTAAATGTAAAATTAATATTAATACTCCCCAAGCTTCATAGTGTTTAACAACATGACTTTAAATGCTTAAATTTATGGCGAAGGAAATGAGTTAATGAAATTGAATTTATGAAGTAAAAAGTATTTTCCTGTGTCACTGTATTTGACATAATAGATATAGATACTTGAAATTATGGTGAATGAAATGAGCGAATGAACTTTAAATTCAAAAGTAAAAGTAGAATGAACATATGAAATTGAAGAAATCTTATCGAAAAGAGAAAGTATGTCAATATAAAATAAACAACCAAAAAGGGAATGTATGTCAAATGCAGTGAAATGGGGGAGTAGAATGAATGGATGATATCGAAAGAATCTTATGAAAAAAAAAGAAATTGTGCCAATATAAAATAAACAGTAAAAAAGAAATGTGTGTCAAATACAGTAAAACTGAGGAATGTGATATTAATTGATAAATTTTGCAGTAGCATAATTCTAATACTTTCTCCGTCCAATTAATTATGGCACACTTGTCAATTTTCTCAGCATGTTTGACCACTAATAAGTTTTGATAAATATTCTAACTGCATGTAAAATTTTAATGTTTAGAAAATACATGTTACAAAAATTATAACGATACCTCACGTGATAGTATAACTACCTATATACTCCACTATATGAAATTTATAGTCAAACGTAGATAGAAAAAGTTAATAAAAAATGAATCACTATTATTTGAATAGAGGAAGTAAATGGAACTCCACAGTAGTATGTGTGAAGGGAATGATTGAAGCTTTCCCAACATTATAGCTGGCTAAGTGAAAACAAAATGAGAAAACTTGAAGAACTAATAAATGAATTACTTAATTACCTTTCTGATGCCGGGAACAACCCTTGAAAGTGAAATGAAGTACTCCCTCAGTTTGTTTCTCCGTTTTCTCTCAGCCAAAGCATGAAACTGAGCCTGCTTAGGGCTCCTCTGCTGCTTCTGTTCATGATCTTCACCTTCCACATCTTCCAGAAAATTAAGGTTCATGTTTTGAAAATGAGCCGGGTTTCGATGAATTCCGCTATCTGTTACTATAACTTTGTCATCATCATCATCAACAGAAGCAGCTGGATTCGCGAAGGAAATCATTTTACACCGCGAAGAAGAAGAAGAAGAAGAAGAAGATGATGATGAAGAAGTTGTAGTAAAGGGTGGATGAAGAACAACTGAACTAGGGTTTTGACCTGTAAATTCTTGTTTGGGTATTATTGTTGGTTTGGGACAGGGAATATTTCGATCCATACGATCCAGATCTAGAACTGGTACTACTGGCTCCATCATTAGGTGGATCATCTCCTGCATATATATTCACAAAAATTTAGTCCTAGCATTAGCTAAGCTATATGCTGACAAAACTACAATTGGAAATTAATCATCAAAACTTCAAATTTAAATGTTTAAAAAATGGTGAAGATGTACAAAGAAAACCTTTGAACTTTTGAGAAAGAACAGCAGACTTATTTACCTCCATGTTGCAGCTTTCCATTCTGGTCTGATTATATATTCTAGCTGTGTTTTCAAGATTTCAGGTGTTCTTGTTCTTGCCAAATTAATTTGGAGAGGTTGACCTCAATTCCAGGTTGTGTGTGAGGAGCAGTTTCATATACGGCACCTTTATTCAAATGCAGATAAACAGTAATCCACGTGAACTATTTGTAATTAATGTTTAGTTCAGATGACATTAGAGGACAGAGAAGACAACATCCCTTCAAGTATAAAAAATACTATACCTAATATAGATTAAGTCTTCTTCTTCTTTTTTTTCTAAAATTAATCATTCGGTGGAAAAATTGCCCAACAACAATTATATGGAGTGAAATTGACATCGAACTCAACTAGATAGAATCTAGTAATAACTAAATTATTGCAAGAATATCTAAATTAGATGTCAGCTAGACTGATCATCTGTACTATTATAGAATAGAGTTTCAATAAAATTGTATTATTCCCATCAGGATATAAACTCACCTCTGCGAAAATAATGATTAGTTGGCAGAAAGGAGCATATCTCGCATTAATCACTTCGCTAGAAAAGAATCTTCAAGAACTACGGTACCATTTGATCAAAAGTACGATCTATGTTGTCCAAGATATAAACCCATTGAAAAACATGATGTGATGCATCCAAATTAATGGAAACCCTAATGTAAAAATACAAAAAATTGCAAAACACGATTTGTACAATCAGGTCGAGAACAAAACATCGACGCGAATAGCTAAATTGAGTTTTTCATGAACAAAACAATCAAATATTCCATCGAAGACCTGCATCAATTCACGCGGCGACTACGAACAACGATTCGCCCCCAGGAAATTTCGTCTAGCATCCATCTCGTAGCTGGGGAACCTTTGTCTGAGGGTTTCGCAGTATCATGGCGGTGGCTCAAGATTTCAAGGCGATGGCTCACATCTCATGGAGGATGACTTAGCGGCGGTGGCTCACGTCTCATTTGCGGTGGCGGACGACTTCATGCAGGTGTTCACAGTTCATGTTGCCTGGTGTGCTCCAGTGAAGAGTGGCTATTTTAATGACTTGGCTGACTCGACGTTCGGTGTAGCTCGGAGTTTGCAGAGGTGCGTCAGAGGCATGCAACAGATCTCACGGAAGTGTTCAGTTCACGGACGATCCAGCGATTCCGAGTCAAGGTGTTGAGTTCGTGATAGATCTGAGTTCTGAGCAAGGTGTTGGGTCATGGTGAGTTAAAGTGAGGAGTCCAAGTCTGCTCAATTTGGATCTTCCAACTCGGGTAACTCGAGCAACTCGTCCAACTAGGGCTAACTCGAGCAACTCGTCCAACTAGGGCTAACTCGCCCAACTTGGGCCGTGACTTGCAAAGTGAAACTTTCATGGCAGAATCTAAACAGCCTTGAAGAAGTTTTCCATGTTGCAGTCAAATTCGTGATGGCGAACGGAAGGTTCTTTTTGATTATTTTTTATGACGTGACGACATTGTTTCCACCGGTACAGCCTTGATGGCAGCAGTGAATTGAGCGTATGGATGTTTTTTTATTGATCTGGTTTGTTGAAAGTTTCTTGCTTCTTCAGTTACTCGTGAGTTCTTTTGTTGAGGCCATGCTGTTTGGTTGGGGCATTTCTCTTTTAATTTTATTTTTATCTATTTTTAAAAAAATCTAATTTTCTGGGTGGAAGGCTATTATTTCTAAAAAAAATTGTCGTTTCATTTCTTTTAGTTTATTTTCTTGTTTCTTTTAGCTTTTAAAAATGGCAGTATTTTAAATGGGTTTTTTGGTTTTAGTATCATATAAGAGTTATCTCTGTCAATGTTTGTTTTTCTAGTAGCCCATCCCAGTAAAAATTGATTAACTTCACATTTGATATCCAAAGAGACGGTAAGGAAAAGTCCAAGTCAAAGTCGTTAAAATAATGGATTTTTGGCGACACTGCTTTTGAGAGGATTTAAATCAGATTTGTAGATTTTGGTCCATTATAATGTTCAAGCCAACTATACTGTTAAATCGATTAAATTGGTCTTTACAATCTTTTGGGAGTCAAATTAGAGATAATTTTATGAATTATTAGTGATTTCTATACACTAACGGAAAATAATTTTGTCAAATAACATAACTATTTTAGTCTCCAAGTTTAGGGAATGGTTTTACGGCTTAAATGGATACGAACCAGTTGGGGAGCTTTATTTGCCTTGTTTTGATTGCCTTAGATGTTTGATCATAAGTGTGGACATTCTGAAGGTAGTTTGGGATAAATGATAATGTGGCTGCAAGATGACTACACAGTGATAACCACTTATCTTTAGTACGTGTACCCTTCTCATTGTCACATAGGCATGGTTTTAGTATTGTAATACCGATTGGCACCTTTGTGTTTCTCTCTTTTAGCCACTGAGATTTCATATTAGAATTGTAATATTTAGTTAGCACCTCAGTGTAAATGAGTTTATCCCACATCATATGTTGTAATCATACATTATGAAAAATTGAGCTTAATAGTCAAGGGGTGGGAACCCTATAAACCCTCATCCTAAAGACAATTCATCCAAAACATTTGGAAAAGTTTTACAGATTTATAAGGTTGTGAAGTGTGGGTGAACGACACTATACTGTGAAATACTCAAAGAAACAGTATAGCTATCGCGAGTGGCAAATTTACAGGATGCCTTGTTCCCATGCCTTGGCTGTTTGCAGGAAAAAACGTGATAATCCCGAAAACCTTTGTGATAAGGCATATCACACGACAACCTTCGTATCGCAATACAGTGTTGGTTTCATGCCTGTCCAAGATCCTTCATTGTGGCAATCCGCAAACTGGAGGTTGGTTCCCGATATCAAAAAGTTTTGCAATAGGAGACGTGGCCAATTTGCCGAGAGAAGGATAAAGAATCAGATGGATGAAATAGTACCTGGTGATCGTAGAGGTGTCCGTGGGCGGCGTCCTACAAAGGGTATTGTTTGTAATACTGAGTTCCTTAGACTGTTTAATACTGTCTTTTCCTCAAAATGCATAGTTTTCAACAATCAGAGAGCTATGTCTTTCGCAACACTTGAACTTTTATGTTACATTATATTACCTTATTAATTGTGAACTATTGTTGGATTTCTCCTATACCGTCATAGACCATATCGTAAGCCAATTAGGTTTTCAGTGTGAACTATTGTTGGATTTCTCCTAGAGTGTATTTCCATTGCGCACTTGTCCACACCCCTCTAAAGGCTTAGTGTGCAAGGTTCAACCAAGATGAGTGTGACGTACGTAGAAACTAGGTGGTAGTCATGACACTCTAGCACAACTAGGCCGTACGGTTAACTCTTGAGAGGGTGACCCATGACACGCCGCCACCGATCGATGTCTTCCTACCGCTGTCATTTGTCATCTGCAGTCAAGGCTCAAGATGGAAAAAATGATACTAATTCTCCCTACTATTTGGGATCTAGCGATCAACCAGAGAATTTGATTACTCTTGTACTTCTTATCAACGAAAATTATGTTGCTTGGGCTCTTGCGATTATTTTATCCTAGAGGGCAATGAGAAAGTTTTGATTTATTTATGGTACTGTGGGGAAACCCAATGATGAAACAAAAATTTTGGATTAGATTACTATGAACTCAATGATTGTGTCTTGGTTGTTGGAAGCGTGGATCAGAATATCATCTCTTCCATTCCATTCCATGAGGAGGCTAAGCCACTGTGGGATTATTTTCGCCAGCGATTCAGTATTGCTAATGGACCACACCTAATCTGAGTATCCATTATCAATTACAGAAAGAGAAGTAATATGTCCATTGATAACTACTTGAATCGCTTGATAGGATTTTATGATGTACTGGCGCGTCTTAAACCTTTACATATGTGCAAGTTCAAATTGTGTACCTACAAACTATTAGATGAATAAGCAGCTGACAGGGAGGAGGACAAACTGCATTAGTTCCTTATTAGGATTGAGGAATTTTTATATGGAACAGCTGGATCTAATTTGTTTTCCCAGACTACCACACCAGATCTAAATCGTTCCTGTTGGGCAATGGTTCAGGAAGAGCGTTCCAAGGACATTGCCGAGAACATAGGCTTCTACTGATGATGTTTGGGTTTTCTCCCTCCAAGCGGAACGTCCACCCACTCGTTCCTGACCAAAGAAGAGAGGACCAAAATATTGGTCTGTTCACACAGCAAGAACACTGGTCACGACAAGTCTACTTTCTTTTGCCTCAATGGTTTAAATTAATTTAGATTGTGATAAGGTTATAAATAGATAGATTTTGAAGGATTAGATTATGATTTATTTATTGTAACCATAATTCTGGATAGATTTGGTTCGGTCTTGACTTGTATTTATACCCAAAAGATGGAAGAATAAACTCTTAATAAGATTTTACCCCATTATGAATTTGTCAATTTAAAAATAATGATTAAATTCTACTAAAATTAAATTAAACTAAATTATTTAAAAATTGAATTAAAATAAAAACCAAATCAAAGTGCAGTTAAATTAAAGTGAATTTAAATTGAATTGATCAGAAATAAATTTAAAAATCAAATTGAAATTAATTAAATTTAATAATAATTGAATTTCATTAAACTAAATAATTTAAAAAATAATTTAATTAAAATAGATTGAATTGAAGTGCACTTAAACTGATATGAACTATTTTATTAATTTTGCTTGTAGTAGTTTAATTTTATTTATTTATTTTTTAAATTAAAACTTCGTAAACGGGGTTTGGAGGGTGTCCTTCCTTTTTCATTAAACATATGTGTTGCCAAAAAAATGGCTTCCATCAGCTGACCAAAGGATTACATCAAGTTGTCTTAACGTTTACATCAGGTTGTCCAAAAAGAGGTATCATAAAGGCACTAAACATCAAATTACAAATTTATAGCCTTTATGTCTAAAAAATAGAAGGGTACATAGTAAGATAAATGGTCAAAACAGACGACACTTCTGACTAATTTGGCTCGAACTAGCCAGCTATTGAACGAATTCCACTGGAAGCTGATCACGGTTTTTCTCACTGAGTTTCCAATACACAGTCCTACTCGACCTCTAAAGCAACAAAAATAAAAATGAATAACTCTTGAAGTGAAAGATTAGATTCATTTCCATTGAATTGAAGTTCTTTATAGAAAATCATAGATGACCCCGGTCATTTTGGTCACCAAAAAGTCATTTGTAAATGTAAAAAAAATCAGGAGAAAGTGCAAAAGTCTCTAAGACGACACAAGGTGATCGATCAAAGATTTTTCAATTTGGTCGGTATACAAATTTGGACCATAAGCTATGATTAGAGTCGCCAAAGGTAAGTTGTTGTAACTACCTTGACTTGGATTTCTCCTATACAATCATATAGACCAGATCATAAGCCAATTAGTTTTAAACAAACAAAAAGAGCCGTCCAAAAAACCTAGATTTGGAAGAGAGCGGGCGCGACTAAATATTCCTGCAAAAAGACATAGCTTTTGAACACTACCTAAATAATTATGAAATTGAACAAAAAAATACTGAATTAATTAAAAACCTTCCACCCTGATTTTTTTTAAAAGTAATAAAAAGTAAAACAAAAACGGAGGAATACGGCTCGTGACTGTTATATCGCCGAAGAGACTCGACTCAGAGTTGACCCAAAATGAAACCGTCTGGGTTGAGTTGACCCACCTCCGACTCGGTCCAAGTTATGTTAACTCGAGCCCTTAGTTTAACCGAGTTGGCCGGCTCAGATCCAAGCACACTAAGGAAAACTAGAGAATTTCCCCGAAATGGAGCTACAGTCTAACTTTTGGATGTTAATAGGGAGGCCGCATTCGGTCCATTTTGTTTTTCAATATTTTATCACGTTGAAAACGCATTCAGTGAATGCGTTTTCGTATTTTTTCTTTATTTTCTGCTCGTAAATTCGAAAACGCATTTAGTGAATGCGTCTTCAACCGATCTCGAGATTTTTGAAATTCATTTTGTACTTTTCCTTTTCTTTCGTAAGAACGCATTTGACAAATGCGTTTTCTGTTACGGTGGCATGGTCTGACATAGAGTCCGCATTTGTCAAATGCGGTGCTCTCCTGGTGAAGAATGCATCCTCTCATTTTTCTTTTATTTTTTTGTCTGAAATTTTAAAAAAACATTAAAATTATTAATATAAATATAGATTATTTTCTTATAAAATGATTAATTTATTATTTTATATTATAAATAAAAAGATATTATTTTATATAAATATAAATATTTTATATACAATTGTAATTGAATTATGCTTTATAATTATTTTGGAAAAAATAATATTTTAATTATTATTTGTATAAAAATACTATAATTTTCTGCCCTCAAGTTGAATATGGGTCAATTTTTTTTAAAAAAAATATAATTTTCATATGAACTCGTTTTTTAATAATAATATTTCTTAAATAATTGAAATTCATAATATTTTAATATAAATATATATTATTTTCTTATAAAATCATTAATTTATTATTTTATATTATAAATAAAAATAAGATTATTTTATATAAATATAACTATTTTCATATACTATTCTAATTGAATTATACTTTATAATTATTTTGACAAATTAATATTTTTATAAAAAATATTATAATATTATTTTTCGAGTTGTATATGAATTGAATTTAAATAAAAATATAATTTTCATATGAACTTGTTTTTAAATAATAATATTATTTCTTAAATAATTGAAATTCAGAATATTTTAATATAAATATATATTATTTTTTATAAAATATTAATTGCAACTATTTATATTGTAAAAAATATTATTATTTTTTATAAATATAATTATTTATATGCTATTGTAATTGAATTATGCTTTATAAATATTTTTATTTTTTTAAAATATTTTAATTATTATCTGTATAAAATATTATATTATTATTTTTTGAGTTGTATATGGATCGAATTTAAACAAAAATATAATTTTCATATGAACTCATTTTTAAATAATAATATTATTTCTTAAATAATTAAAATTCAAAATTTTTAATATAAATATATATTATTTTCTTATAAAATTAATAATTTATTATTTTATATTATCACATTTGAGAAATGCGTTGTATATCGGTCAAAGAATCTCTACCATGCACCTGCATGCAGGTCTGCTATGTAAATATATAGAGTCCGCAATTGTGCTCTCCTTGTGAAGAATGCATCATCTCCTTTTTCTTTTCTTTTCTTTTTGTCTGAAATTAAAAAAATCATTAAAATTATTAATATAAATATAGATTATTTTCTTATAAAATGATTATTTTATTATTTTATATTATAAATAAAAAAGATATTATTTTATATAAATATAAAAGATATTATTTTATATAAATATTTTATATACAATTGTAATTGAATTATGCTTTATAATTATTTTGGAAAAAATATATTTTAATTATTATTTGTATAAAATTATTTTAATTTTCTGCCCTCAAGTTGAATATGAGTCTAATTTAAAAATATATATATATAATTTTCATATGAACTCTTTTTTTTAATAATAATAATAATATTTCTTAAATAATTGAAATTCGTAATATTTTATATAAATATAATTATTTCATATATATTGTAATTAAATTATGCTTTATAAATATTTTGAAAATTTTTAAATATTTTAATTATTATTTGTATACAAATATTATAATATAATTTTTTGAGTTGTATATGGGTCGAATTTAAACAAAAATATAATTTTCATATGAACTTATTTTTATAATAATACTATTTCTTAAATAATTATAATTCAGAATGTTTTAATATAAATCTATATTATTTTCTTATAAAATAAATAATTTATTATTTTATATTATTACATTTGAGAAATGCATTGTATCTCGGTCAATGCGGTGCTCTCCTGATGAAGAATGCATCTTCTCTTTTTCCTGTTTTTT
>JAULKJ010000014.1:8526156-8555367 GCA_032355405.1 Rubia balearica
ACTGCTTCCGTTGAAAGGGTTTTCTCTACAATGAAAAATATCAAGATTGGTTTACGCAACAAAATGGAAGGTGAATGACTGAATGATAACATGGTTGTGTACATCGAGAAAGAGGTGTTTGTCATAATTGAGAATGAGAAAATTTTGTAAAATTATCAAAAGATGCAGTCTCGTAGAATGTAACTCTCTCCACTAAATTCTGCATGTGGTCCTAGTGTTCGATATTAGTTATTTTATGAACTAATTTTGTATTAAGAATACGTTATTAGCTAATATTAATTTTGTGATATGACTTTTGAAAGTAATTATATTGGTCTTGTTGCATGGAATTTTTTTAATGTAAAATCCGCCCTTTTCAAATTTTGATCTAGTTCCGCCACTGAGTGATTCATTTCTGTTTGATCACTAATAGTCTGTATGTACTATGTGTGTTCTCAATTTCTTCTATTTTCTTCCAAACCTTGAAACTGACTTCATACAATTGGAGCTGGAATAGGTTTCTGAATATAACTGAATATGTGGAACTGGTTGTGTCGAACCAGCAAAGTATCCTTAAGGTTCTTTTCGAGCTATTCCCTTTGCAACGCTGCTAAAATTGTGCATCCTGTTTGCTTAAGTTTCGGAGTATTGTTCACATACCATACCCATGACTCTAGTCCATTAAACAGTGTTCAGAACTCAGTTCATTTAAGACTTAAGGGCATCTAGAGTGTTACAATGATACCTTGAAGGGCAAAGAATCTTTAGATTTGGGGCCAAATTGTGAATTTATGAAAGTTAAACATTAAACAGGTGTAGACACTTGTAAATTCATATGAATCTCATGGATTAATGTGTTGGCATTTGTGAACAAGTATTAAAGAAGAAAACATTCCATGTTGGAACATACCGTGAAAATCATATTTGCGAGAAGAATATTGCGATGGAATTGATTTATGGAAACTTGCTGATTACGCAATATTTTGATTCATCCGTGTAGAAGCATAATGGAATTATGAAAAATTCCTATATTTATGGAATTGGATTAATGGAATGGGATATTTGAGATAAGGAAAATCCATTTATTTATGAGATTTGGATATGCTTCAAAAACAGATAAGGAATGGGGATATTATGGAGATAATATGAGCAATTCCGATCTGCCAATGGACTATAAATGGAGGACATTATACCGCTGCAAGGATAAGGGAATTAAACCGAGTAAATTTGCATTTAGATTCCTATCTATCGAAAGCCTTGCGAGAGCTAGATTATTCATGATCCAACATACACGACCTGTGTGCTAAAATTTGGAACGTATGCCTTAATTCCTCGGGAGGAGTAGATCCAGCGTCGACGAGTTTCGAGGTCAGAGGGATTCTGATTAAGGCGGATCAGTAGCAAAGGGAGCTTGCAAAACCACACGTTTAGAATTAGAAAAGAAAAGTATAGTTGTATGATGTATTTTGTACTATATCTTTCTAATTGGTAGACTTATTCTGAATTGGGTCAGGCCCCGCATATGTGGGTGAATTTCACCGAACTGTGTAACCAAGTTGTGTGTCTCGTGCTTTATTTATTTTACATACTTGATTAAGTTAGACTATGTTGGAACATAGGATTGCTAGTTAAGCTAAAACAGGTAAAATCATTTTTTCACGTATCATTTTGTTTATACTTTCGGATTAATGAATGGGTCATTTTATAATTAATACAGTTATTAAGATGATTTGATATTTGTTTATATATTGTAATGATATTTTTATAATTTTAAAAAATAAAAAATTATAATTTATTTAACCTTATAAATTATAAGAATAAGGTTTGCGATGATGTGTGTTAGTAGTAGTAGTAGAGTCATAAAAGGAATAAGTATATGTGGATATGCTTTTTATCGCAACGCAACCATATCATCACTTTTTTTTTTGATGACATATCATCACTTTATTTGATTTCACCTTCGCTCATTCTTGCAATACAAATGATTCTTTTTTGTAAAGAATTTATCATTTTTCGGAATAAGTATTTGGAAATTTTTAGTATAAAAAAGAAGATTTTATGGAACATTGTCACTTGTCAACAAATTCCAAAATTCATTTCACACACGTGTTTCCCTATATAAATCAATCATTCTTAGATGTTAAGAAAAATGTCTAAGAATGAATACAATAAGTGAAACTGACATTCAAGCTAACTCACATATAGCAATAAAAATTTCATTGCAAGGATATTTATATTAAATGTCAACCAGACTGATCGTCTGTACTATTACAAATTAAATACCCAGTATAAATGTAACATTGCCCAAGAGATTATTAACTAGCTTCCCGCAAAAATCATAGTCAATCAGTAGAGACCGAACGTCGTTCCCCGCCTCGTCGTTGGGTCGAACTCATTCATCCACACACATCTGGTGAAGAAGTACAACAAATATGGCGACATTTTTTATGAGTCTGCCAGGAACCCCATCTCGCCGGAGCCCAGTACAACTGATGCTTCATCTGGGTCGATGTTTCACCGTCGATGCTGAACCAATACCTAAATGAACGGAGGAGGAGGGAAGATCGGTGATGGTGGGCTTAGGTGGTAAAGAGCATTTTTGTCTTTCAAAATCTTTTACTAGGCTGAAAGGGCAATATGGTCATTTTGGCCCGTCAATGGCCGAAAATGGCCAATTAATGCTGGAATATAGTTTTTAGGGTTATATTTACACTTATATAAAGTAGTTAGGATAATTTTTTCACTAAAAATATCTCATACGTATATGTACAATTAATGAAGTTACATGATTATATTTTTATATAACCCTTTTTATTAATTCAGTTCAATGAATTTGGTTGAGTCTAGTTCAATTAATCATTGATCAATTAATGAGATGTTTTTTTAAATGGACCTAATTTTGATATTGGGTAAGATTCCTTTATTTCCACTCAATTTCTTTTTATTTTATATATTCAATTTTATCCACTCATTTATCTAAATCCAAACACCTAAATCTATGTTGCTACTATTAGTGAAACGGAGATAGTATATGAATGTTATAGGCTCTGTTTGGTAGAGTTGTGCTTATGAGTAAAACTGACTTATTTTGAAAGTAGAAGGAGACCAGTTTCTGCTTTCCCCCAAAAATAGCTTCTGTTTTTTTTATCACTTTACCAAACACCAAAAAATATTTTGCTTATAAGAGCATGTCCAACAGGTTCTCCAAAAATTTCTTCAAAATGCAGATTCAAAACTCATATTCTCTATATTTTTTTCGCTCAAACTCTAAAATAATCCCTATTTTGTAGATTTTGACATTTTATTACACAATAATGATTTCTTTTGTAATTTAAATCAAATCCTTAGTTTAAATTTACTCTATAAAAATATACACTTAAAGAAATGTTAGAAAAATGGCTAATTTTACTACTTCATTTTTAAAGATAATTAAATATCTTATAAATATTTATTTATTTTAATAAATTTAAAAATTCATAAACTCATCAGATTAGGCTAATGCAAAGTTTTTAGAACATTATAAAAAAAACCTTTTGAATGTCTCGTCGAGTGGATAAAGAGAACAATAACAAATATTTTAATATCATTGAAGTGATTCATATTAATTATTATAAGAGAATCATAAGTTTAAAAATCATCAATTTTTTTTTAAAAAAAATATCACTAAAATGAGCAATTAAAAAATGACAAATTTTTGTAAATGTTTCAATGGGTCAATTTTATGTGCTTGTTCAACAAAAATTAAAATGTTAAAAAATAAAGTATGTAGTCAAAAAATAATTCCTTAATGTAATATTCATACTATCATTAATCAAATTTTGATTATAGCACATGGATAAGAAAACTAAAATATCACTAAAGGGAAGAAAATAATAGGGAAAAAATAACAAAAGGTAATTCTATTTGTTTGTCTAATGGTTAGTCTAATGATATTTGAATATTACTTCCTCCAAACTTTTTCAAATACTACGTTTAGTTTTTTAAAGTCAAATTTCTTAACTTTGACTCAAATCTTGTTGATATATCTATGAATTATATTATTATGTTTAATTTTGTTATATTTGTTATAAAGTGTAATATTATATGTAATTTAAAATATTAATCATGAAATATGTGTACTGAACATCGTGAAAAATGTGAAAAATTCAATAAGATATGGGAAGTGCGAGAGTTTAAATTTAGAAACTCTCACCATGTAGGAAAGTTTGTTATCAATTTAACCAATTAAATAAATGATTGCATTCATGACGACATTCTCCAAATTTTCCTCTCTCTCTACCAATATAGAGAACAAAATTTCAATTTCATTGAAATCTCCATTTTGGAGAACCATATGGAGAATCTGTTGGAGCAAAATATTTATCCAAAATCTCTAAAAAATAATGTAGATCTCCATTATAGAGAACCCGTTGAACTTGCACTAAACATAACAGGTTAAAAACTCTACCAAACAAATCCATATTCCTTGGTAAAACAGTTTCCAATCAAGAACTTTCATTTTACATACTAACCCTTTAGAGTCATTATAGTTTCTCTCCGAATCGAAACATTAAATAACACAGAAAGATAGAGTCATTTATATTGCATCTATTAAGAATTGCCTTTAAAGTCAGGGACATAGAGTACGTTACGCTTTGACTACTGCTAACATCCAATTAAATATATCTAGTCAATAAAAATATGCTACTAGTACTTTTTTTAGATTGTCAGGTAATCATTTTATAATTAAATATAATTAATTTGACGATTTGATATTTATATTTATTTTAGTATTCAATTATTTAAAAAAAATAAATATATATAAAATATTAAAAGTTATAAAAATAAGTTTCGTCATAATTAGCGTAACGGTTTAACAGTTTAATAAAAGATATTATTGTTAAGAAAAAGCGATGTATAAACTAACATGAGAATTGAAATGAGGAGATTAGATTTTGCTCCTACCAATTTAAACTCGCTAATCTCAACCCATCAATCCACCAACCCAATTCAATGTTATGAGAAAGATGAATGTAACAAAACTAAATAGAACTAGGAAATGGAAATTGGATTTTGCTCCCATCAACTTAAACCCACTAATCTAAAATCCACAGACCTACGAATCCGATCCGACCCAACCTAAAAAAGATTAATGTACTCTCTCCGTTACAATGAAATCTGCACATTTTTTTATTAACCTTTTCAAATCATGTTTGACCATCGATAATTTCAGTTATGTATATAATTAATGTATTAAAATTTAATATTAAAAAATACGTAATGCATAGAATATAACAATATCACATGGAAAAGTCTTGGAAAAGATGGCATTTCCATATGCCTATGAAAAGACGGGGTTGAATTGGAATTATAGAAAGGTAAAAAACTTTAGTTGCAATATTAAAATTTTATTATGCAACATTTAGGAGTTATAGGTTTATGACTCGATTAATATAATCCAAAAATTTTATTTTTATTTCTTCAAATTTACAGTTTAAATCTTGTTCTTTCCATAACTTATGGAAAGACCGTTTTTCAAGAGACGGACTCATATCACATTTGCGCATATTAACAAAATAAATAAATAGAAACACAAAAATGAACTTAAGATACTGGTTGTGGCAAAATTGAAAGCATCAAAGTATGAATATTCCCAATGCGAAACGGTTGCCTATTTACGAAATTACAACGCTGACACAACCGCCAAAATACCATTCTCTAAACAATCAAACCAAAATTCACTCCCAGAATCAAGGGCCTCCCTTTCTACCCCTCCTCTTTCCCCTTTCCCAAACATTCTTCGCAGATCCTGCAGAGCTCTTTCCAAAAGGTTAGTCCAATTTCCTCTCAAGAGAATGCCATTTGCCCATCTGGGTTTCGTTTTGTGATTTTCTTTTGGGTGGGGATTGTTGAATTTTTCTGTTTTTTCCTTTTTGTTTTGCGTTTTTGTTAGAATTTTTATGATTGGTTTGGGTGGGGGGAATGGTTTGATTTGCGGCCACCATTTGTTTGTTTGGTACCGTCGCCATCATACCATTGTTTATTTGGTAAAGAGAGTTTTAGTCATGTGTTTCTTTAATTTTTTTGGTTTAGAAAACTTCACCGTCGCTGTCCGAATCTCTTCACTGTGTGTCTGCGTGTTTTTCCTGTTGTCACGAGTTTGATTTGTGGCGTTAGAATGGGCTATCGTCCCACGTGTTGTTGAGTATATCTGAGCTGTCAATGGAGGAATTTTCTTAAAAGGCGCGTTTTTTTTTGTTGGTTTTGAAGGACGCGTTTGTGAGGGAGGGATTCAGGCTTTGTTGACTCCTTCTGAAGAATATTGACATTTGATTGGTCTGGTCGGTGGCGGCGCCTTGTTGCATTCTTTGAACGCGTAGGAGACTTCATTCCTATTCGGGCTGTCAATACAATCTTTATATTGACAGCCCAATTTAAAGAGCAAGAATCCCACCAATTATTTGATCTGGTAATGAGTGATGATGATATGGAATTGAATTTCATGCCTTTTATGGAGCCTACTTGTTTGAACATGGTTTGGATCTGAATTTTTTACAGGTGGGATTCTATTGAAAACAAATAATTTTGTGATAAGAAGAGTAAGAAGTGATGGCTTCCTTGTCTGGATTCCTCCAAAGGCCTGTTCTTGCGGCTTCTGCTGTAGCCGTGGCTTCTTTTTCATCTGACTTGCAGGATAGGTTCTGGCCTAACAAGTCATCACATTCCTCGCCGTCTGTGGAACAATCAAGTTCTTCAGCCAATTCATCGGATGAAAACAGATCGACTTGGATGTCTGAGATATCAGCTTTTAAGCTAGCAAGCTTGTCATATCTTATAAGAGTTCATGTTCCAGTGCCTTGCATCAATGATCGGATTATTAGTGCCAGTTTTGGCCCTAGTTACAGATTTAGTTCGGTCACCTCATGTCCTGGTTTGATGAGCTCGTATCAAGCAGCTGAATTGAAAAAAGCTCTAAAGCCGGCTCCTTATAAATATCAGGTGCCTCACTCTTCTGCAGAGGTTTCATATAAATGGCATTTGCCGAAGCATGATTCTATTGATGTATCTGGTAGTTTGGATACTTCGAAAGTAAAAGGTGGGACTGTTGTTGTTTTACTTGGCTGGTTGGGTGCAAAGCAGAAGCATCTCAAGAGGTATGCCGAGTGGTATACTGCAAGAGGTTTTCATGCCATTACATTTACATTCCCCATGTCCGAGATTCTGAGTTATCAAGTTGGGGGAAAAGCTGAGCAGGACATAGAATTGCTTGGCAACCACTTGGCTGATTGGTTGGAGGACGAAGATGGGAAAAATTTGGTGTTTCACACATTCAGCAATACAGGATGGCTAACGTGAGTATTTTTCTTGCTCGACAGTTGACACTATAACATTACATCCAATCCCCTGGCCTTGTGAAGATGTTGAACATTTTGCTTATTGCCTTGTAGATATGGTGTCATCTTGGAGAATCTTCAGAGAACTGATCCAACTTTAATGGGAAGGATAAAGGGTTGTATTGTAGATTCTGCACCTGTGGCTGCTCCTGATCCACAGGTAATTTTCTTGAGTGAATTGTTTCCTTGTGTTTGAAATGGATAGGATGATGATTGGTATTTGAATTTTAAGAACAAGTTTCTAGAAGAAAATGGATGATTTAGACCCATCTTGCCATCATTTATAGATTTTCAGCGTGAGAAATTATTCCATATCTTTACATTTTCTTAATTCCTTTGTGATTTTTAGTTCTCTTCATCGTGTGTTAATACCTGAAATCTGTTCTTCAGTCATTTCTTTGTCTGCATCAGTATCATCTCTCTGCCCTTAATGAAAGTAGAAGTAGAAGAATGTTGTATGTTTCATATAGGAGTTAGAAATGTGATTGCAGTTTTTACCTAGAGAATAACAGGTGACATAAAAGTCTCTATCTTTTGGTAATTGATTATTGGGGTATATATTTGCTTATATCTAGCCATGTCAACCAGGTCTGGGCATCCGGGTTCTCTGCTGCTTTTCTTAAGAAACATAGTGTTGGGACAAAAGGCCTCGTGAATGAACAAGATGCAGAGATTAGAGGAAATGAACCCAAGACTCAGCTAGCTGAAACAGCACTCTTGGCCGTCTTAAGAAAGTTCTTTGAAGTTGTTTTAAATCTCCCTGCAGTGAATAGGTATGCTTATCTTTCTATTCTTAGTTGGTTTATAAGCTATATGATGATTGCAAATGTTGAAATGCTTCTTAGTTCTTACTTGATCCTAATTGTGACAATGCAGGAGGTTGTCTGATGTGCTGAGTTTGTTAACATCACAGCAACCAAGCTGCCCACAATTATACATATACAGCTCGGCCGATAGAGTGATTCCTGCAGGGGCTGTTGAATCCTTTATAGAAAGACAGCGAAGGAACGGGCGTGAGGTCAGATCTTGCAACTTCATATCCACACCCCATGTCGACCATTTCCGGAATGACCCGAAACTATATTCTTCTCAGCTCACAGGGTTTTTGGAGGACTGTGTGCTGAAAAAGGTTTAAAATACCTAAAGCAATATATAGCTAACCAGTATTTAACTCATTCTTTTCTTTGTTAGCTTGATAATTTTTTGACCTCCCAAATTCACACACAAGTAACCGGTTTAGGTATATTATCCAGATTTCCTATCTTGTAGTTGGAAATTGACCTACAATTTTTTTAAACAAAATATCTTGTTTATTGCCACCATCAATACTGTCATTCTATCCGAACACCCACAGTATAATAGGGTCTTATTATGTTCTTGATGAAAGCCTCTCTGGATTATCACTGTAGTATTCCACCACCTCTTCAGTCAACTCATCCAACCTATCATCTTTGTCGAACTCTTCATTTATAATATTGTGGACTTGTCCACATCCTCCCCATGCCAAAATCATGTTGTATATGTAGGATATAAACCAATTATAATCTTCATGTATTGTAGTGTCGTGACACATTTTGCAAGGACAATATACATAAATTCTCTTTCACGGCAATCACAAATGCATACTCGATGAACTTAACTACAAATGATTGGTACTTGGCACTTGTTCGATCTTCATAAAAAATAAAGGTTTCTATTTGAGAACAATTCTACGATGTAACAATAATTATGTGACTTTTAGGTTTTTCCCAGCAATCAATTGAAATGTCTTCTCATTTCAAGGAACTCAAAGTACAACTCATATTCATATGAACATAATCAAAAACTCTAATTAATAAAATGGTTGAACAAGGAGAGGTAATCACTTACTAATTAAATTAACGGGGTAGTACATTCCACAAAATGCTATCCCCCGCGTTCAACAATTTAGGATCGACATGTTGTGTGCCCATAGAAATTGGCAACAATTTAGATTCTTTTTTGAAAAATAATGGTCATATACTCCCAATTTATAGAATATATCTCGATAGAACCGATGTCGCTTTAAACTTTATCGATCTTACCGACAAACACTTGTGATGTCATCAACTGCATTGGTGCTACTGCATCTGGCCTGACACATAATCGACCGACGTTGCACACATGTCAATCGAGCTTATTAGATGATTTCACATACTTTTTGCTTCAATTATTTCATAATCGAGGTAAAAATTATACCATTAACTTGGTTATTTTATAACCGAAGAAAATAATAATTATTTTACTTCAATTTGCGAAATAAATCTGAACAAACAATATAAAAAAATGAAAAGGCAGCTAATTAAATTAGTAATTAAAAGTGAATGCATGTTTGTCAAATATGCACATTGTTTCTTATAAAAAACTATTAGGAAAATATACAAGTGTAACCCTATATAATTGAGAAATTACAAATATAATCTTGAGATAATTTTATTGCAAATATAACCCTAACTACTTAATGAAAGTGCAAATATAACCTTAAAGTGACATTTCCGGCATTGACTTGAGTTTCTGGTAGTTGACCTTATATGAAATAACAAAATAGTCCTTGGACCAAATGTTGACACCCTTCAAACCCGTTTCCTTCACTAGGGTCAAAGGCCCGGCCTCGCACCTGATTATCCTTCTCCTGAAAATGAAGAACGCCATCTATATCATCAATTTTTTCGGCAACAAGTCTGGTGTTTCTTCGGGTACGATAAGTTCACCCCGACGTAGAAGGCCATCATCATCGACTACCTCAAGTATCTGAGCTCCCCGGTGGCAGCGCCCTTCACCGCCACCTGGTGGAAGGCCAAGGAGAAGTACAAGGGCGGCGGCGCGACTAACGTCAACCATATCCCGTTCCACAACAAGCTCCATGGATTTCCCCCGTTGCATATTACTAAATTGGAGCAGACCTAGTAAAATAAAATAAAAAAGAGCAAAATCACAGGTAAAAACCCAATCTTGAAGAAAAGAACAGGCCCGGAGGTTACCAGTAAATGGGATCGGTATCTCCGGTGATGGCGTGGATAGCTCCAAGAAGAGCAGAGAGAGCAAAGAAGAAGAGCAGAAAGCGAAACCCCATCTAATTGGTTGAACTAAAACCAGAGAATCAAAACAGGGGACATACTGGGGCATCGGGATTGCGGAGCTTTGATTTCTGATTCAGAGAGCAATGGATTGCGGCATCAGGGAATCATTGGCGGATGAGGCAGGGGGCTTCCGACAATGGCGGTGATATAGGGTGAGCAGTGAAGAAGTGGGATTAGGTAGGGGTGGGCGTCAGGTCGGTTTAATCGATTTTCAATTTATTTTGTTAGAGTTATTCAATCTTTCCCCTAAAAAGCCCAAAAACCGAAATCGATCCGAATAAAGCAAATTATACGAACCGAATTCAAAATTCAATTTCGGTTTGAAAACGAATTCAACCTGAATAAAACGATTTGAGTGTTATTTTTTAAAATAATTACTAAAATCGTATAACTTAATTTAAAATTAAATAAAATTATGTAATCTAATTTCTACATCATCAAAATCAAAACAAAAATCTAACAAGTACAATACAAATTCAACCACAACCATTTTAAATTACATTTAAGATTTAAGAAAAATAGTTTGTTTTAAAACCTTCACATTCTTCAAGCCTTTCAAGAACTCCACATTCACATTCACCTTCAACCACTCCACAAATTTATTTAGGGTAACTTGTGTTATTTGCTTACTTCCCCAAACGTACTTAGATTTTAGAGTTTGGGGATAATTTTTAAATATAAAATTGGTTCTCCAACTTAAATTTATTTATAAATTTAATTTTATTGTTTTAAAATTTAATTATTATATATACATATATTTAATTTATTTAATTAATTAATTATTCGGTATTCGGTTTGAGTTTTGGTTTGAGTTTTAATATCCAACACCGATCCAAAAATCATATTCATAATTTGGTTTATTCAATTCAGATATCCAAAAACCGTATATTAAATTCGGTCCGGGTTATTCAAATTTGGATAATTCAAGTTTTGGATCCATTTTCAGTTTTTTGCCCACCCCTAGGATTAGGCGCTCGAGATATATGGTGAGCAGCGAAGAAGAAAGATTAGGGCAAGGAGAGAAACACATAAGGAGAAAGAAAGAAAGAGGGTCTAATAGTAATTTCACTATTTTTCATATTTTATAAAAAACAGAGGGTTAAAATTAAAATTTCGTCTAATTCCACCCTAAAACTGCCGGAGAAGGTTATATTTGCACATAAACTATCTATGGTTATATTTGTACATAAACAATCGATGGTTATACTTGCACTTTCAATTATCACAGGGTTGGTTATATGTGCACTTTCGTGAATTATATAGGGTTATATATGCACTTCACTCACGCTATCATTAATACTCTCATTTTACGAATTACACTTATTTTCATTGAGAAAAGTGTGCTTTTAACCCTATATTTTGGTCAAAAGTGCAAATACAAGCTTGTAAAATCTGAAAAATGTCAATCTATCCTTGGACTTCGTTGACCTAAATGTCAACGAGCAATTTGGACTAAAATTTATGAAAATACAATTATACTCCTGCTAAAAAAATTTAAACAGGAAATGACAACTTTACCATCTTCTCTCACGAATGCGTTTTCTCTCTTGAGGTCAGTCCTGACAAACCCAACCCCTCAGCCACCAATCCCGATGATCCTAAATCCTCACTTTCATTCCAAAGGCCGGTGCCCGCCAGAAGGCTTGGACCTCAGTGGTCAACGACTATGACACCAATCCCTCGTAGAACTTCACCTTGAAGTTCACTCTCGTTTTCAAGATCTGTGGCGAGGGAGAGAAAGAGGAAGGATTGGGCGGCGGCGTAGCAGTGGGCTAGGATTGAGATAGGTGGCAGGCTTGGGTTGAGATGGGTGGCAAGGCAGCAGTTGTGGGCTGGGATTTTAGGGGCGACGAGGCGAAGTGGGTGTAGGGGAGCGGTAGTGGGTGAGAAGGGGGGAAGGGGTGGTGGGTGCAGGGAGCGGCGGGGGTGAGCTAAGGTTTTAGGGGCAGTGACGGTGACAGATGGGGTGTAGGGAAGTGGTGGTGGGTGAGGAGGAGGGGGAAGCATTAGTGGGTGTAGGTAGCAACGGTGGTGAAGAGTGAAGGAGGCAGGGCGGGTCTTGGAGGGAGGGAAGTGAAATAGGTGGAGGAGTGAGTCTGGGCAGATTCCAGTGGGTCTGGATGGATTCAAGCAACGGGTTGGGCGGATTCGGCGATGGACTGGGTAGATTCTGGTGGTGTCTAGGGGTAGAATGATCATCAAAAATTCTTTTTTGATCCCGAGGTTATTTATGTCTTTTATGTTTGGTCAACAGTTGACTTTAATAAGTCAACATTGGAATTGAGCAAAATGGGTATAACTGTATAGTTTTACAAAAACTTAGGGATAGTTTCACGCATTCACGCTTTACAAGTTCATATTTTCACTTTCAGAATTTAATACTCCCTCTGTCCCAGCATAAACTGCATTAAATTTTTTTCACGGTCTTCAAGAAACATGTTTGACCATTAATATGTTTAACTACGTATAATTAGGGGTGTTCATGGGTCGGGTCGGGGCGGGTCAGCTGCCCCGGCCCTAATTGACCCAAAATTTTACGACAAATGGATCGGGTCGGGTCAAAATTCTCATAGTTTAGGATCGGTTCGGGTCGGGTCGGACTAGGTCATGGGTCGACCCATATCAACCAAAATTATATTAAAAAATAATAATTTTTGAAATAATTTTAAATAAAATATATTATTATAAATGTAATAATATTTAAATAATAAATAAAATTATGATTTATTTTTATATAATTTAAAATAAGAATATTATATTATACTATATTTAATTATATATTATTAACTTAATAAAGAAAAATACAATTATTTTCATTTTAATTAGTTAGAATACTTTTATATTTTATTTAAAATTATAATTTTACTAAAATTTATTTATATAATTATGAATATATATTTCATATATTAATAAATATATAATTTACAATTAATAGTAGCTTTTCAAAATTATTTTTAGTTTTAAAAAAAAATTAAGTTTGTTTATGAATTAAATTAATGGTGGGTATGTTGTATTAAACTAATTTTTTTAATGATTTCTTTCAAGAAAATGAGGTAAAATTATAAATGGGTCAAAACGGGTCGATTAGAATCAAAATCTGACCGATCCGTCTTGACCCGACCCGTTTTATCCCGACCCATTTTGACCCAAATGGGACATTGACCCGACCCGAACCATATAGACCGGGTCAAAATGGGTCGGATTGGATAATTTGAACACCCCTACGTATAATAACGAAAATAAAAAGTTAATATTTAGAAACTAATTAATACGATAAATCCAACAATCATGCGATAATATTATTGTTTATATATCTATTAAAATATGTGGTCAAAGTTCGACTGTTTTGACAGCTAAATAGTAAGTGTGCAGTTTATGGTGAGACTGAGTGAGTAGGATTATTTATACACTGTACCCTATTTCTTTTATAATATAAAAATATATTTGCTTGACCATTTATCTAGTTAAGAATGTATAAAAATAAAATCAAAGTATTAAAAATATGTTTCATAATCTAACAAAATTCACAGTTGGTATCAAATGTTGTTACAACGATTGAAATCTAACACTAATAAGGTTATGAGTTGAATATAAATGAAGGAAAAATTATATTATGGGGCCATTTAAATTATTATCCAATTATTTATAAAAGTGTACTACTTTCATCACATTCAAATATTCCTATTACCTTTTATACATAGACATTTATTTATATTGTTGTGACAGAAGAACTGGGAGATTGGAATGACTTGATTAAATTTCAGTCACAAATTTGAATACAAATAAGAAAATAGTCAAAATAGAAATGTTTGATTGGGACATATGAAAATAGACACTAGGAACCTTTAATTGAAGCGAAGGAAATATATTTCTTGTAGTGATACATCAATCATTGCACGACCTCTCGTCATTAAACCCCATATGTGAACTTTTATTATATCCAATACAATAGAAACTCGATAAATTAATACTCCCTCCGGTCTTTAAATATTGGCACATTTACTATTTATAGATGGTCTTTTTCAATTGACATTTTCCCTTTTATGGAAAATACTAAGTTATTTTCATCCACTCAATTTACTTTTTATCATTCCAATACAATTTCCACCACTAGTTTTACTTTTTTATAAAAAATATTGTGTCATCTCCTTGGTGCCAATTAAAGAAGACCAGAGGGAGTACTCGATTATTTAATAAACTATCTAAGATAATAGTTTTTGGCCGGTTCCGACTCGAGGAGAGGGTGCTAAATTAATAATTCGCTGGAATTATAAGATAATACATTTTTGATAATTTCTATAGGCTCCATATAAAAATATAAATTACTAATTACTTATATACTTCATATTACATGAAGTATTTATGAAAATTTCTTGAAAAATGACTCAATTGTCTTCTTTTTTTGTCAAATAAAATTCTCCTTGAATCTCCTCTAATTTCCTTATCATAGTAAAACTTCTGGTGTTGTTTTTCATAGCTCAACAAGAAATTATTCAATGTGATTTCCGCTTTAATAGTGCCTTGTTTCGCGAAGGGGCTCCATTTTAGAGCTTTCATTAGTTCCAATAACGCTCTCAATAATTTCTTCATCAGTCAATAACTGTGCTACTACATTTTCTTCAGGGTGGTTTAGGACATTTTCAACATCCGGATTGCGATAACCCAACTCTTTGATCAAATTTTGGAGTTCTTGAGTGCTTTCACCACCTACCTGTTCATTGAAATTCTCAAAATCCATGTTAGAGCAAGTCCAACAGCTTCCTTGTGATAGGGATTTTCAATGATTTTAGGGATTTTACTTATCTAGCTCCAATAGCTTCCTTATCTTATTCGCTAAAATAAGGATTTTGATGAGAGATGATACTTTCTCCCCCATATTTGTAGAGAGAGAATAAAATTTTAGGGAAGAAAGATTTAATGCAATATTCATTGAATGCATCGAATTTGCCATTGTTTTTAGCCAAAAGTTTAAGTCTTAGACTCTCCATATTCTTCTCTTTACTATCAATTGGTGATTAACCTTTTTGATCAAAAGGCGATCACTGCTCGCCCTCAGCAGCCCATACCGACCGACACCACAGCCATCATATTAGAGGTAAATCACGGTAGCCCAGCACCAGGACCAATGGGCCGTTCCTACTCGGCACATACCAGGGATGCTTGCCGAGCAAGACACCCCCACACGGAGGTACCGAGTTTCGAACCTGGGTTGATCATCCCAAATCCCACTTCCCAACCATTGGGGTACACCCGTGGGTGTTGTGATTAACCTTTTTGTAGTATTAATTTGCTAGACCAACACTCTTTTCAAAATCAGCCATTACATAAAAAAATGTCTTAATAGATGTCAACTTCTCTTCAGTAGGTAATCTATTGGAGATGAACAAAAAATATATAGAGAATGTGAGTTACGAATCCCTATGGAAGATGTTGGACTTGCTTGTATCTGTTGATCGAAGTTTACAATGACAAAAGTAGATCGCAATTAAATTTGCACGAACATCCATTATTCATGCTGAAATTGTAAGATTATTGCATCTAACACGTTTATATTTGCTGGATTTGGAACCCTTAATTCATAACCTTCCAAAAGACTTCTATAAAATCGATGACGATAATGCATCTTGAAAGCTCGTATAATCCCCACGCCACAAGGTTGAATTTTTGAAGTTGTGTTTGGTGGGAAAAAAATTATTCAACTTTTCGTAATCCTTCAATATTTTTTTGCTAGATCAGGGAAATTATCCACAAGCAAGAGAATTTTTCTTCCAACCATTTTTTTTATCAAGTTGGCAAACATATTTGTCAAATAACACCCTAGTCATCCAAACTAGTTTGTTAGCATTGTACTCACAGTTCAATCTGTTTAATTTTACATTCTTGAACCACTCTGGTTTAACATATTTCCCAATAATTCATAAAGAAATTTTCTCTGAACCGTCCTCATTACAACAAATAACAACATTTAGTCTTTCCTTGTGTTTTCCCTTCAAGCTGAATTGTTGCTAGGGAATGATCTGGTTGAAGTCTAAAAAAGAAATCTTGTTTAAGATCAAAACATGTAAATAATTACATCATTAAAGTACAAAATAAATGATAAAACTAAACATGTTTCATCTATATTAAAGATGTCTTTCATTTCAAACCGATCCACTTTGTCTCTTATGTTTTTTTAATTTGTCCTTCATGCTTTCCATTTCAACTGATCCACTCTCTCCGAACACACCGGAGTTTTTTTTAATTCCAAATCTTTCTTTGAACTTTCCAAGCCAAGCAATAAAAAAAGTAAAGTCGGGAGTATCCACAGGATACATATCCTTCATGAACTTTTTCTCCTTCTCATTGATTAGTTCACCTGTCATATTCATATGTTCTTGATATTGAAGAATCCATTCTTAAAGAGTTTTTTTCTAGGTCAGAAAAACTTTTTGCTAGTTTGTGTCGCTTGACATCACCTTTTCCGGGAGCAGGTGAGAGATACTTATAAGATCGCTTAACTGTCTTCGATACTGTCCATTGACTCAACTGCAAACCATAGTTACTAAGAGCCCATTCTTGCAATTGCTTTTGAGTGGGACTTGGATTATCCTTGTTATGTTTGCATAATGCTCTTCGAATCTCGCATGATTGTTATTTTTTCTCACACTTTTAAGATGGAAGCCATGTTGTGTGTATGATTTGTTTGTGTTAGCATATTTTGATCTTGTATTTATATAGAAAATAGTTTTTAATGCCCATAAAGTGATACATTGAACACAAAAAGCATAATATGGTGGGTCAAAAGGTTCAAAGAATTCATTAGGTAATGAGTCAGAAAGTTCAACAAACAAACTACTCCTTCCGTCCTCACAAACTTTCATTTTTGAAAAAAAAGTGCCAACTTTTCTGTATTATCCAACGGAAATTTGAACGCCATCAAGTCTGTCATCGGATTGAACATTTTCAAAAAAGAAGGCGTTGCGTTTGAACCCGACATTTTAAATACACACACATACTTGAAATGACTCAAAATAATACTAATACAATGATATTTGATCTATCTATAGAGTTAATTAAAAGATTAGAGAATAACCTCGTGGAGAGGGAAAAACCAGAGGAAAAATCTTTCAATCATAAAAGGGTCGATCAGGGAAGGAAATGATAAATTTTGAGGTCTAATGCGCCATTAAATAATTGATAAAAGTTGTAGGGATTTAATTTAATGATGTTTAACTAATTCAATTTATAAAACTATCCATTTGATTTTTGAATGTGTATTACAACTAGTCTAAATTCCACTCCTCGAGCTTTGGAGTTTTCTGAGTAAATAATTATAAATTAAATTCGCTAATTCCTATCAGCTAACTGGGAATAGGTATAATTAACTTTCGTTTTTGAAACATTAGTCTAACCCCAGTTCCGACATCGGAAGTGGTGGGATAATTAAAAGCATTTAATCACCGTTAATCCACTCAATCAACGACGATTATAAACTAACTGTTGTTTTCAGCGTACTATACTTAGGTTTTTAAACACTGGTCATTCAATGGATGCTTAAAGTCTTCCTTCAATATTTTTCGTCGCCAAATACGGGCTCTGCCTTTGGAACTACTTGTGAAGGACGATTCTGCACTGATTCTGTATCAGAGTCGTTAATGACTATTTCTGACATTTTTTTTAAAGGACAGATGACTTGGAAGACCTCTGAACTCCTTCCATCATCCCCTTATCACCCCTTATTATTTTTTCGAACACTTTTGACCCCCCAATTTTACAAAACAGCTAAGTCGTGGCCCTTCCGTCCAGTAAAAAACGTCAATTTTAAGGGTAAAACAATAATTCCCCATTTTCCATTTCAATTTTCCTATTTTCTTTTTGTTTTTCCGTTTATATATATATATATATATATTATTTTTTTATAAAAAAAAATCCCATTCCCATTCCACTTTCCTTTCCTTTTTTTTCTTTTATGTTTTCTCATTTTTTCTCTTCATCCATTGTCTTCGGCGATCGAGATCGATGCTCCAGAGCTTTGCGATGCTGAAGATTATGAGGCTGGAGTCGAGGTAGATGATGCGCATGAGATGGGTGGGGATGAACGACTGGGCTAGAGTTTAGGCAGAGACGACAGTGGCAGGGGGACTTTGGTTGGGACGGTGGTGCAGGTGGCCGGGGCAAGGACGGTGGGAAGATCGACGGTGTCAGCTGGTGGAGGGGGAGGCGATGGGGATCAACATGTGTTAGAGGTGGGCTGGCCAGCGGCGGCGTGAGGTTAGCAGACGAAGGGAGTGAGGTGATGGGGGAATCAGCAGGTGGTGGAGGTAGGGTGCCTGGAGACGCAAGGTCAGCCGGTGGAGGAGGTGAAGCGAGGGAGGAATCAGTAGGTTGTGGAGGTGGGGTGGTCGGAGGTGGCACGAGGTTAGTGGACGAAGTGGGTGAGACGACTGGAGGCACCATCAGTGGACAACGAACATAGCAAAAGTGGCGGCGGAGAGCCAATCATGGGTACCAGCTGATGTTGATGGTGGAATGGAGGTGGGGGATGGAGAGGTGTAGCAGGATGGGTAGCCTTGGGTGGTGAGGTGGCGGAGAAATGGGTTGAAGAGGAGAAACTCAGCTGGGAGATGGAAAAGGGAAGGGTTTGAGAAAAGGAAAAATGGAAAGAAAAGGAAAAAAGAAATGAAGAAAACGGAAAAAGGAAAATGAAAAATAAAAAAATGAGAAAAGAAAAAGGGGGAAATGTAAAATTATTATGTTGCCCTGAAAATTGACGTTGGGACTAACACTTGACGCTTTGACTGGATGGAAGGACCATGACTTAGCAGTTTTGTTAGTTGAAGGGGCAAAAGTGTTTAAAAAAAAGATAAGTGGCTAAGAAAGGATGATGGAGGGAGTTCAGGGCCTCCCTAGTCATTCACCCTTTTTAAATTATCAATTGCAGTATTGTTATAGGTAATTAGAGATATTTACGGCCAACCATGCTCATTAAAGAAGGGTTTCCTCCAAAAACATCAAGGACTAAAATAGATGTTCATTTGGAAACACTAACCCTAGACGATGATGTTGATAAGGTGGTATTTGAGATTTAAAAGTCTAAGAGTAGTTCACCTATTTCCTCCTTCATGTGCAATGACATATCTCCATATGATGACTTGATCAACATGATCACTCTTACATGAGTTATGACAATGAATGCCTTGGTGAATTCCTTAATGATGTTGATGAGAATGATAGGATGAATCATGTCGTGAACTTTAATTCTAAGGACCATATTGATAATACCTATGATATGCATAAGTTCAGTGGTGACCTTTCCATTGTGCATTATTTTTCTATGTTCATTAAACAATGATGACCTGATGTCCAGGACAGCAGGTCATCATTGTTTAATGAGCATAGAAAATTACCCAAATTCAAGCAATAAAAAGCCCTCCTGTTTTTTTTTTACTGAAATGCCAAAACATTGCATTCATTAGTAAAGACAGAGTAATGCTCTCAAACTTCCAATCCATTCTGTAAGTAACATTAACATACTTGATGACAGCGGGCTCAACCTCATTCTCCCGCCCCCTCCAACTGGACAATTCAACCAATTTCAAATAGCAAACAAGATTCTCACATGGAGTTTCTTTTATTGCATGAACACATGGAGTTGCTATGCTTAAATTAAGGGGTAAAGTGCCAATATAACTCTGCCTACTTGACATAAGTGCAATATATCTCTCAGATAATTTTTAGTGCAAAAACAACCCTAACTAGTTAATGTAAGTGCCAATATAACCCTCATGCCCCATTTTCAACGTTGACTTCCATTTTTCGGCGTTGATTGTACATAAAATGTCCAAAATGCCCTTAGTGTTAAAATATGAATTTGAGTTCGCCGGACCACTGACAGAGTTATGTTAGCACATTTTAAAAACTTATAGGGTTATATCAGCACATTCTTAAAACTTATAGGTTATATTAGCACATTCTTAAAACTTATAGGGTTATATCACCACATTCGTAAAAGGGTAAAATTGACTTTCCATCTAATTTGGTCTTCAGATGTCGGAAAAGGTTATATTGACACTTACATCAACTAGATAGGGTTATATTTGCACTTTCAGTTATCAAAAAGTTATATTGGTATTTATGTCAAGTAAGTAGGGTTGTAAAAGCACTTTTCCCCTAAATTAAGTTATAACAATAAACAACCCTTTTCACTCATGCGGAACCAAATACATAACTATTGATGCAACATAAATATAAAGAGGAACTGCACTTTTCCAGTCTCAGGCCCAGCTAACAGTAGCAATTAACCACCTTATTTCCTATTAACTTGGAAGCCAGCCCTATAGTGCATAATATATTTTCTCCAAGAAATTCAAGTAAGCCTGGTTCCATGATTTCTTGAAATGAAGAATGAACAAAATGCCTGTCAAACCAACTGCAAATCCAGGAGCTGTACCTGCAGAAAACCACAACACCTCAAACTCCTCATCATCAACTCTCTCTTCAAATCCCTTTGAAGGTGCATCATCACCAGGACATCTCTTCGCTAGTTGCTTGCCACAGAGCCCGTCATTTCCCTCGAAAATGGACTGGTTGTTGATTATCAGCGTATCAAAATGATTCCCGGAAGGAATTCTCCCTGACAGATTGTTGAATGACATGTTTAGGTAACCAAGATTGTCTATAGTGGCCAGACCTGGAGGAATGAGTCCTGAAAGTTTGTTCTTTGCCAGATCAAGAGATTCCATGTTCTTCAAATCGCCGATCTTTTCTGGGATTTTTCCACTCAGGTTGTTGCTTGATAGGTTCAGACTCTGAAGGCCTTTGAGCTCCATTAACTCATTTGGGATGCCACCATGCAAGTTGTTTGCTGAGAGAGATAATGACTTCACATACACAAGATTTGAGGTGTACTCCTGCTCTACTCCCTTGACAATGATTTTGAGTGCTTCCATTCCCGTGAGTGCTTCCATTCCCCTGGAAAAAATTTTGAGTGTTCTTAAATAATATGTATCAAAAATAAACAATGAGTCTGTGTAATGAGAGGCCATCGTGGACAATTCGCGAAAGCAGCGTGGAATTTGACCAACCAATTTGTTCTCAGCAAGATTCAGAACTTGAAGCTGATGTAATCTGCAGATAGGTGTAGGGATATTTCCAAGGAAATTATTGGACTGAAGTCTAAGATGCCTGATTCCAATAACTTCTCCTATCCAATCTGGTATGGTTCCAGTCAACTGATTTTCTCCAATGTCAAGAGTTATTAAGAATACCAAGTTTCTGAATGTTGATGGGATCACCCCATTCAAGTTGTTCTTATTCAAATGCAGATACATGAGAGCTAGGACATTCCCCAATGGACTCGGGATCGGGCCAGAAAGGCGGTTGTCTGACAGATCTAAGACATTGATCATCTGAGCAAAGCTTCCCAAGTACCCGAAGCAAAAAGGGATTCTTCCAGTTAGTTGATTGCTGGGAAGAGATAGGATTACGAGAGACGATAAGTTGCATAAGAAATTCGGGACATTTCCAGTGAAGTTGTTGCTACCAAGCTTCAGAACTTGGAGTGACATGTTTGAGGAGATATGGTCATGATCAAACAACAGATCAATAGGCCCTGACAAGCTGTTTTTGGAAAGATCGATCACACGCATTTCTGGTGGAAATGGTATCAGAAATCCATGAATCATGTTGGTTGATAGAGACAATTCTCTGACACTGGTAGTACTAAACCATTCAGGGATAGTACCAGAGATGCTGCAATTGACCAAGGACAGAAAGGAAATGTTTCTTTGGGATTGTATCCATTTCGGAAACTGATCATCGGTTCCAAGAACAACAGAATCCATATCCATTTCGCGAAGCTGAAACGGAGGGATCCATTGGGAGCTGACATTGAGAGTGAGGAAATGGTTTTGTGAAAAGTACAAGAGCTTCAAACTCTTGAGGCTCACAAAATGGGATTCAGAAAGCTCCCCACTCAATGAATTGTGGGAGAGGTCTAATTCTTGAAGATTCATGAGTTTCCCCAAGGTTGAAGGAACTGAACCATAAAACTGATTATGGTGAAGATGCAATAGTTTCAGTTCAGTTAGCTGTCCTAAACTTGAAGGAACGGAAGATTTGAATGAATTGAAGGAAAGATCAAGGGTGGTTAAACCCTTTAGGCCACCCAACTCACTCGGTATTTCTCCAACGAACTTGTTGTTCGTGAGGTTAAGTAGCTTAAGAGATGTCAGATTCCCTATGCAAAGAGGCAGTGATCCTTGAAATTGGTTGTAAGCTAGATTGAGGGAAATGAGATCACTATGATTTTTACACAAGGAAGATGGTATTGATGAAGCATTGAAAGAGTTACTGGAAAGGTCAAGTAGAGTTAAAGAGGTCAAATTCTGTAAACTACTACTTGGAAGTGAACCTTCAAATGAATTACCATCAAGTCTAAGATCTTGAAGCTGGTTTCCAAGACTGAGCATCCAAAAAGGGAAAGTGGTGGAATTCAGACTATTCTCTCCTAGGTCAAGTGCAACAAGTGAAGTAAGGTTATTACCACTTTGAAAAGAGGAAAGCGTAGAACCAGAACCAGAACCCACTAGTTTGCAGTTCCTTAATTTCAGTGATAACAAGGAAGGAATCATGTTAACAGAATCTAACCATTCTTGACTGATTTCAGACAAGTCCACCCAAGAAAGGTCCAAGGTTTTTAAAGAAGAGAGCCCTGAAATCCACCTGAGATTCTTGGAACTCAATCCAGATGACAAGCTAAGATCAAGGTGTTCCAAATTCGATAGATTCCCGAGATCTCGAGGAACTTCACCGACAAATGCTGCATCCGACAAGTTGAGATACCTCATGTTCTTCATGGATCCCAGGGAAGCCGGAATCGGGATCCCTGAAAAATCATTGGAGCTTAGATCCAGGTACTGCAAATGCACCAACTTCAGCAACGAATGGCCATTAATATCACCCGTCGCGAAAGCGTTGCGAAGATCAAGCTTCTCCACATGTCCAGTATGGTTGTTGCAGCTGATTCCTTCCCAATGATTACAGCAGTCATCTCCAACCCATGATGACAAATGATTTGCAGAATCAAACTTCAGGCTTGATTTGAACTCCAGAAGAGCTAGCCTTTCAGTGACAATGCAGCCAAAACAAGTTTGGCAGATAAAAAGAACACAGAACAGCAGGATTATACAGTGGTTTTCCATGATTGAGTACGAAGGTTTTGATGAAATTTTGGTGTACAATATCTTCAGGTTGGGTGGTGGAAATATAGAGAGTGGTTGGTCATTATTGTAAGTCTTTGTACGGAAGTCAACGTTGTCATTTCATGCAAAATGGACTGGGCTGGTTTTTCTATTTTTGAAATGGACGGGACAGGACTACTAATGCATGAAATTCTTTGCCGTTTCCAACTTACAAGTTAGCACTTAATTTGGTGTTGACTCAGTCCAATTTTAATAGTATTTGACTCATCATTTTAAAAAGAATACATACAGTGGTTTTCCATGATTAAGTACGAGGTTGTGATTCATCCAGCTAGGTTGATGGAAATATAGAGAATGGTTGGTCATTATTGTAAGTGGACAAGGGCTGATTTTTCTATTTTTGAATTGGACTTTTTAATGCATGAAATTCTTTGTAGTGTCCAACCCGTCCAACTTACAAGTTAGCACTTAATTTGGTCTTGACTCAGTCCAATTTTAATAGTATTTGACTCTGTCATTTCTTTTAGAAAATTATTAAATTTATCGCTTTACAAATTGAAAAATTGTTCTGTTAGATTGACTCAATTATAAAAAACTTTATTTAAATAACTTTTAGAGTCAAATATAATTATTTACGTATTATAATACAGTTTAATTTTTTTAAATTTTTTTATGAATCTCGCTGTAATAAATAAAATAAATATCAAATCATTTCATTAGTTATATTAATTACAAAATAACCTCTTCTAACGGTTCATCGATCTAAAAATACTTTGTGTTACAAATTTAATTCATAATTGCCTAGGTTAATCTCAACAAAGATTTCTTCTTTCACCTCAACAATATTGAATTTGTTGGTAACCAGGACCCAAATCCTCTCCACTAGGGTCTAATCTTGCCTTCCTGTTTGAAAAGTTAAAGATGGGGAAATTTAATTATGATCATGTTGAGTTATTAAGAAGAAATTTGTTAAATTTTCTGAAAACGAAACATTCGTTCATTTTTTAAACTTAAAGCATGTACGTACTTTGCACTCTGTAAATTAAATACTCCCTATGTCCCAAACTAAATTTCACGAATTTTTTTTAAGGATTTTAAAAAATATATGTTTGATCATTAATAAGTTAAACTATGTGCAATAACAGAAAACAAAAGAGTTAATATTTAGAAATTACTTACTACGGCGAATCCAACTATATCACATACGATGATATTATTGCTTATATCTATTCAAATATTTGATCAAAATTTGATGGTTTTGACTGTTAAATAGTAAGCGTGCAGTTTAATCTGGGACATATGATATATTGCATTCATCATATTATAATATTTTATAATTAATATGATTAATAGGGTGATTTGACATTTATTGCAATGATTTACCTATAATTATATAAAAAATTAAAATAAATCTCAATATATAAATAAGAGTGGGTCTCCTGACAGACGGCCTGTCTATAAGTTTATAAATAGGGCAGGGACCATTTTGTAATTTTAGCAAATTAAACAAACCCTTCTTCCCCAAACTCTCACCTCTGCAAATTTCTCCATTCTCCTTCCTTTCCAAACTACAATCTCTCTCGTTCCCAAACTCCAATCTCCATTCTCTGCAAATTTAACTTCTCCGAACCAACCAAATTCTTCTCCGGTCGATATATTTTTTTTATTCTGATGAACTTTTCAAACAACCGGTTTTTGTCGAGCAAAATTTGCGATGGGCTCTTCACCCTGCAATGAGATCTACATCAACGAATTTCAATTTTTAATGAATGAAATTTAGTTTCAAGAGGATGAAATTTTGCCTAATAGTGTCAAAGACATGAATTTTTCACATCCGAGCGAGTTTATCTTGTTGAATTGCTTTCAATGTAAATGAAATTTTTGTTGAAACTTCTAAATGTATGAATTATGCTGCTATGATAATGTAAAAATCATGTGACGAATATTCAAAAAATGAAATAAATGCTGCAAAAAAAATTTGTATATACTATGCACCTATTACCTTACAATATGTATCGTTTGTATCAAAACATGCACCTCTTATAAAAACTTTGAATATGAGTTATGCAACATTTTCAGGAGATCATGTATAAGTTAAGTTAAAATTTGACAATTTAAAATTGTCATATTAACTGTGCATTGATTAATTTACAACATCTACTGTTTAAACAAAAACACGCATCTGATTTCAAAATGTCAATTCCTTTTATGAATAGCAAAAAAAATTCAGGAGGTGGTGCATAAGTTATTATATGAATTTCCTTGCGAAAACTCTGGATTGCGGAATTTTAGATCTTTGACTAAATGAGGGATTTAGCAATCCCCAGTATAGCCACAACAACTGATCAAAACTAGCTCTCGGGATCTTGAACAGCTCGAGAATCGTAAAGCCAACTAGTCTGCATGATTGGTTCACAATTCAAAATTTTGCTTCTTAACTAGCCCGGAGGATTAACTTACAAATAAAGTGTTCTTTGTTCACTAACTAGCCCGTAGGATTAGTTCAAAAAGAGTATTGATACTTAATTAACCCATGGGATTAAGCAACAATGAAGAGTAATGCTCACAAGCCATAAACTCAAAAATTTGAATTTTTGATTGAAAATAATGTTGTTGTGTGAATATCCCGGCCAAACCCCCTTATTTATAGGGTAAAATTCGGCCAGAAACCCTAATTACAAATGGGAACTGAATCGACTTATGGAAGTTTTAAGAAACTAAAACCATATCTAACTAAATCTCCAAAAAAATAAATGGTAATCTACAAGAATTCTTCTCCAAGTAACCTTGAAAAATATTACCTTATCCAATCTTACCAAATCTAATTCTAATCAGAATGAAACTCCTAAATTACAATATTTCAAAAATAATTCTAAATATGAGCACACTACCTCAGTAAAAAAGCTCAACGGGAAAAGGAGAATAGTGTTAAACTCCTAAAAATTTTAAACTAAGGAAATAAATGATATTTTTAACATCCTGTCATTCCCTCCGTGGTCAAAAAATTTCATCCTTGAAATGAGAATGATCTTCAAAAATAAATGTAGCTAAATGTCCCATGCCATCCCTGTGAAATCTGGTTAATAAATTGTGATTTAACACTAATTAGGCTGTGATTGGATGCTGAAACTCCTTGAACTCGTGAGACAAAGGAGAGCTGGCGAGTAAATGTGAAACACTCGCAATAAATTGTCCAACTCACGATATAAACAGCAGCTCGCGAGATGAAAAACTGAACCTTGTATCGCGCGTGTGTTAGACGCTCGTTCAGAGTGACGTGCACGTGAGATTAACGTGCCTTGGGTTGAGTTGCGCATAAAGTCACGCGCAAGTGTCTCTCATGCACTGGCCCTCTTCTTCCTCGCTGTACAATATTTGCACTGTCTTCTTTTCTCTTCGCTAGAGTTTTGCTAAATCTGTAGCTGCGTTCAGAGATTATTGAATCGGCGATGGATTATCGGCAGCAGAGAACCAAGCCTAGAGAAAATGACCTCAGTGTCAGAAAAAAATTACGATTGGCCGAAGAGAACAAGGGTCTCAAGAGTCTGGACTGAGGATGGCGGTGATCGGTGGCTGAAGCTGGGCGACGGCAGGCGCCAGTTGGATCGGAGCTGAGCAGAAGGCTTGAAAACTGTGAATTTGGGTTGTAGAAGAATGGAGCAGACCTGGATTAGCTTAGATGCTTTCGGGAGATAATCGGAGCTAAGGTTGAGCAGCGTCAGCGATCAGAGCTGCAACGAAGATGGTGAACAGAACAATGGGCTTCGATGGTGGAGATCGGGGGTGGCGGATTACTGCTAACGTCTATATTTTTATTTTTAATTGTTTTTCAAAATAAAATACTGATATGATGGTCACATAAAATTTTGCTTTCCTCTGATTCAAATGATATGAATCTCCTTCCGAAAACTCTGAATTACGGAATTTTAGATCTTTGACTAAACAAGAAATTTCCCAAACCCTAGTATAGATGCACAAACTGATCAAAATTAGCCCCTGGATCAATGGAGATGTTTGTCGGAGACGATCGGAGCTAAGGCTGAGCAGCGGCAGCTATCAGAGCTGCAACAGCGATGGTGAACAGAATAACGGGCTTCGATGGTGGAGATTGGAGCTGAGCGGTGGTGGCGGCAGTTTCCTAGCGGTGGATTACTGCTAACGTCTATTTTTATTTTTTAAAATTTTTTCAAAAAAAATACAGAAATGATGGTCACAAAAACTTTTACTTTGATCTCATATCAAATGATATGAATCTCCTTCCGAAAACTCTGGATTGTGGAATTTTATATCTTTGACTAAATGTGAGATTTTGCAAACCCTAGTATAGCCACACAAACTGATAAAAACTAGCCCTCGGGATCTTGGACAACTCGAGAACCGTAAAGCCAACTAGTCCGCAGGATTGGTTCACAATTCAAAATTTTGCTCGTTAACTAGCCTGTGGGATTAACTCACAAATAAAGGGTTCTTTGTTCACTAACTAGCCCGCAAGATAAGTTCACAAAGGATATTGATACTTAATTAACCTACGAGATTAAGTAACAATGAGATTAATGCTCGCAAGCAATAAACTCGAAAATCTGAATTTTTGATTGAAAATAATGTGTAAAATTTCATGGATGGCCTCCCATATTTATAGGGTATAATTCCGCCAGTACAAACAGAAAGTGAAAAGAATTATGACAAATTTTAGAAACTAAAACCATATCTAACTATAATACTGAATTTAAATCTAAATGATTACCATATTCATCCAAGCAAATCAATCCAAATATTGGATAAATTCTTGAATGAATCTACCCGATCTAAACCTACCAAATCTAATTCTAGTCAAATCAAAACTCCTAAATTTGGATATCTCAAAATTAATTCTAAATATGAGCACACTAACTCATTAAAAAAATCCAACGAAAATAAACATAGTATTAAACTTCTAAAAAGTTTAAATAAATACATAGTAATAAATAATATTTTTTAGATCGTATAAAAAATTTGGGACACGTGGCTAGAAGAAGCTACATTGGAGCAAACCATGGTACACTGGAGGACTTTTACCCCATGTGAAGGCATAAAGTCTCCAATTTCTTCACAACGGAGATCTTTCAATGATAGCTTTTGACGTGGATGGAGGAAGTCTTTAGAGTAAGTCCATCAACTTTTTAAAAAAAAATTTAGAATGGGAAATAAAAATTAATATTCTCTATAGTTTTTTACTCAACTTCAATAAATTCTCTATTTTGTATAAAGGGTAACAACATTCAAAAAATTATAAACTATAAAGTCTAGGGGTGGCAAATGGGCGGACATGTCAAATACGGTTTGTGTACTGGTCGAAAATGGGTAAACGCGTGAGTTTCAACCCATATATGAATCCATTTGAATTTGTTTATCAACCCATATGGGTAAACTCGGGGTAAACCCACAAAGCCAACTCACCTAACCAATATTTTTCAACTATCCATTTAACTCACTATCGATTTAACTCATTACCTATTTTACCCATTGATGAATATGTTTCCACCGTATGAAGCCTTCCTTCGTGATCCCTTGAAGCGCGCCCGATCTGCAAGACAATGCCCC
>JAULKJ010000014.1:8557841-8570180 GCA_032355405.1 Rubia balearica
GCGGTACCGAGTTTCGAACCTGGGTTGATCATCCCAAATCCCACTTCCCAACCACTGGGGTACACCCGTGGGTGTAGATGTGATCTATATTACTGACTACTTGTGGTGGCATAAAGGCTAATTTTTCTGGTGTTCAAATCATGTCAATAATAATGAAGAAGCATGCCACTTAAATGAATGTAGCCTCTTCATGTTAATGGAAGAACCTTGTGTTAAAAGGGCATTCTTCGTATTTTGAAACTATACAGTACTCCTGGAATTTTGCCGACAATTTTATAGAAGTTTCAGAATACCAACATATTCTTCTATACATTAGAGTTTTAGATTATTAACATGAACTAAAACAAAATATGGGGTTAGTAGAAAGCGAATGTTGAGATAAGCAGTGTCTATCAAAACACTATCGAATTTAAGTTGACGTGACTGACCCCATTTGTTTTTCCTTGTGTTATTCCTTGGTATGGTTGAAGCTTGAAAATGTCTTAAAATAATGATGTATTCGAATTGTCATGTTATTAAGCTTGAGAGACAGCATTCAGTTTGCGGACTTTATAATTCTGTCACTTTAGACCTGAAGCTTTGGTGCTTTTACCTTGATATGTCCAATCTCCTTGCCTTATTAGGTGTCTACCTATGTTTAATGTCCACTCTAAAGCTGTTATGCTAACTCCCTTTGTTCTGTACTCCCCCCTTCTACTGACCCCCCACTCTTTCTCTTTTCTTCTTACTCTTATGTTTTTACATATCTTAGCACCAGCCTGCCGTTTTGTGGGAATTTTGCAGACTCCTTGTTGTACTAAATTTATTATTTCTATTGCTGTTATCATTCTGTAACATCTGTTAAGCAACTTAGCTCATTATCTGATTTCGGATGATGCAGGTATCAGTGATGCAGGTATGAAAACCATTGGCGGTAGTCTGATTTATCTCCAGTCACTAGATGCATCATACTGCAGGAAGTTAACCGATAAGGGGTTGTCTGCTGTTGCCCAAGGGTGCCGTGACCTAAGAATCTTGCATCTTGCTGGCTGTAGATTTGTTTCAGATGCGCTGTTAAAGGCTCTCTCTGAGAACTGCATTAACCTAGAAGAATTAGGCTTGCAAGGATGCTCATCTATAACCGATTCTGGTCTTGCCACTCTTGTAGAAGGTTGCCAAAGGTTGAGGAATCTAGATGTCAACAAATGCAGCAATGTTGGTGATATGGGAATATCAAGTGTCTCGGAAGTTTGTTCCTCCTCTCTAAAGACACTAAAATTGTTGGACTGCTACAAAGTTGGAGATTCTTCGATATCATCCTTGGCCAGATATTGCTCAAGTCTAGAAACTTTAATAATTGGTGGATGCCGGAACGTGTCTGATGAGCCCCTGAAGCAATTGGCTGCTTCCTGCAGTAACAGCCTTAAGAATCTTCGGATGGATTGGTGTTTGAATGTTTCTGATGCATCACTGGAAATATTACTTCAGCAATGCATGAAGCTGGAGATTCTCGACATAGGCTGCTGTGAAGAGGTGACAGATGCTGCGTTTCAGGCACTAGGAGGTGGAGGTCCCAAACTTCCATTGAAAATTTTGAAGGTCAGTAACTGTCCAAAGATTACGGTTCTAAGCATTGGCAATATACTGAAGTCGTGCGACTCTCTCGAGTATCTTGATTTACGGTCATGCCCTCAGGCTACAAAAGCCGCCTGTGACGAGGCTGGATTGCACTTCCCTGGAAGTTGCAAAGTTAATTTTACTGGGAGTTTAACAGAGCCGGATGTGTTGATATAGATTGGTGGCTGAGATATGTGTTGCAATGTGTGAAATAGTAGTATTCATCTTCAGTTTGAAGAAGTTCTTAAGAAGACTCCAGCCGACATCTCCTGTGTATAATTGAGTAACTGGGGCTCTCTCTGCAATTAAGTTCCAACAACTAAACTTAATGTGTCTTATGTATGTAATATGCATTCACAATTCCTTGGTTTGATGTTATCAGCATTTTCCCATAATGGTTTGGTTCAAGTTAGCATATCAATAATTAGTGAAAAATTGTTCAATCCAAATGCTGCCTTCTGCACAATTGTATTAAATGTTATCAGCATTTTTCAGAATGGGTTTTCTGATTGATTTGGTGAGGTGCAAAGTGTATACATCTGATGTTTAGAATACAGGAGTATAGGAATGGCGGTTGAGCGGGTTTTGGTGGAGATCTGTCTCGTATTCGTCCAATGGGGTGGGTAAGGACATTGGCAGATCTAGTGCCTCACCCTTAATGCTTGGTAGTTCTATTTTTTAATTAATTCTAAAAAATTAATTGTATATGAGGTCTTAGTATATAGATAAATTTTTGGCAACAATTTTAAAAAAGTTTATTAGTTGTACAAAATAATGACATGATTACTTGTTTTAAGAGTCTGTTTCCATCCTCCTTATTTTAATCAATTTATTTCGAGATAATTTGCAAGAAATTATAGATAAAGATATTAATGGTCAAATATTTTTTAAGTCAACTGTCAAAAGTCAAATCATTTTAATGGTCTGTCAAAACATTTTTTTTGAGTCTGTCATTGAGCATGACACATCGACATCTGATGCATACATTTCAACGTCTTCTGGTGATTCAAGAATCCCATTAACCAAAACTCAAAATCATCTTCAGTAACTACTTCGATGTATTTCTGCGACGGTTTTATCAAATTCTGGCTCTCCCTAGCCCTCTTAATCTTCGCCAATGGAATCGAAACCTGCCAAATGTAACAAACACATTCATAAAATTGTCAATAAGAGCGTGAAGAACATGCCAATACAGGTACTTCAATAGACTGAAAGTACCTTATAGTAGATTCTTAATTGCTTTCCAGCAGGAGACAGTGTTTTGATTGATCTTTCGCTGCAGAACGCAACCCTTTGAGTCGAGATGAAGAGCAGACCGGCGATTGGACCAGCCGTCGTTGATAAGTAGCATTGAGATGCCTTCAACAGCTTTTCTTCATCTCCAGCAGCAAACAAGTTGTTGAACACTTTCTGTACTCCACCTACTTGAAGAATTTTCGCTCCCATTCGAAACTTTCCCTTCACAGTTTCAGCCAATTTTAGAGCCAAACCAACAGCAAAGTTGTCTAGTGCTTTCTTCCTACTACGCATCATCGACAAGTCTGAATTTCCAGCATTTCCAACATAATGAGTGATCTTAAACAAATTGCATAGTGAGGAGAAGAAAAACATAAAAATGATAACATACTTGGCTCAATATTTTTGGATGATTCTATGGAGTGATGACCGCTATATAACAATCTATTCATCGATCTATCGCACAAGCCCACTACCGCACTGTTCTTGATTCTGATCATATGATTCAGAAGTTGGTTCTTCATGCTTGTTGAATGTTGATGCAATGAATCTCCTGTCCTCAAAATGTTTCCATTTGGCATTGTATTTATAAGGATAAAAATGGGTGTTAGTTTCAATTTCATGCATCAGCTGGGGGGCCATGAAAAGCACAAAAAGCTAATCATGAAATTAAAACATGTAGTTTATCATCTACACTTTTTCTTGTCTGGTCTAAAAAGTGTGTGCACCAATGTCATAGCTTGATCATCAGGTTTGAAAGTATTGCTGTTAATTAATTTCTTGCAGCTAAATTATTAACTACCTGACGAATGCCTTCACGATAGTGGGGATTAATCCTAGCAACACCATGATCGCCGGAGCACATGATCTCCTGCAACTACACTTGATATGAATCTCCTGACATAGATCCTATTGCAGAATAATTAGAAGCACGCATCAACGGGTGAATCGAAGCACCTTCTCTAAATAAAGAAGGCACACTTGAAATATGCTAATGAACACAACTTCAACTTCAGTGACATAAGGTCTACTCCACGAACCAAGCGCCACTTGCACGAATTCAACACAAAGAACACAGGTTCTAAGCATTAAATCAAAAACACAAAACCTAATGGTTTAAAAGTTTGAATAAGCAACGAGTTTAAACTCAAAATATGAAGTATTTTATTGAAAAAAGTGAATAAAACTTGAAGACCATCCCATATTTTTAGGAATAGGTTCGGCCGAGATAGGGTTTGGTAACTCCTAACAGAAACTTGAATAACTTAAGGCAATTTTAAGAAGTTAAAATCATATAAAACTAAACTAACTTATTTAGACCTAATCTTGGCCAAATTAATGAGCTTTATCCAAGCCGAATTCTGCCTTATCCTATCTTACCAAATCTTATATAATTTTATCAAATCTAATCTTAGCAAATCTAATCATATTTGAATCGGTCTTCTATGACCTCAATACAGCCATGAATCATCTCGATTTGGGCCAACATGGGCATGATATTCATGGCTGAAAAGACCATAAAACCTAAACTAAGAAAGTTGTAAACTATAGTTGAACCAGCCCACTAAATGAAGGTCCAACCAGTTCTTTTACAGCGCTTCATTTTCTTCATCTTAATGACTTTAATTCTTAGAAATAAGAGTGACATTCATCCAACATATCCCCCTTGTGAACTTCGAATCTTCATCATGAATCTTCTTTATAAATGCATTCAAGGTCGTATCTCTAAGTTTCTTCCTTGACCTAGTCATATGACCAGCCGAATCACTTAGAGGATCTCTAGCATAACCTTTGAGTGTTTGATCAAGCCTTGGACCATGGAGTTAGCTTTTATGTTCATGTCATTCCCCCTATGGTCGAAAAGTTTTGTCCTCGAAATTGAATCATCCTTAAAAGTATATGGAGATAAATCAACAAAATTGAACGTAGCACTAACACCATAGTTGCCAGACAAATCAATCTTGCAAGCATCATCATTAACACGTTCAAGGACTTGAAAGGGACCATCACCACGAGGAATCAAATTCGAATTTTGAGCATCAAGACACCTCTCTCTGCCAAGATGTAACCTAACCCAATCACCTGGTTCAAGCCTCATTACTTTTAGGCTATGGTTTTCCCTCTCCACATTCTGAGCATTTGTCCTTTCTATCCTTTAGTTAATATTCTCATGTAGTTGCTTTATGAAGTCTGCCTTCTTCTCTCCATTAAGGTTCCTAACATGTTTGAAATTCAAAGGAAAAAGATCAAGTGGAATAATAGGTAGGAAACCATAAAAACTTTAAATGGAGGTAAAAAGGTAGCTGAATAAATTGTTCGATTATAAGCAAACTCTAATATTCAAGTTCTTTTGAACTAAAGCACGAAAAAGAGTGCCGATGTACTGTTGATGGCCTCTATTTTCCCATCAGCTTTTGGATGACTTACAGTGGAAAACGATAATTTCGTACCCAACTTTCTCCATAGTGTATTCCAAAAGTAGGATAAGAACTTAATGTCATGATCAGACACTATGCTTGCAGGTATCCCATGTAAACAAAAAAACTCTTTAAGAAGCAAGTCCGCCACATGCTTTGCATCATTGGTTTTTCTACAAGGAATAAATGTGCTCTTTTTGAAAAGCGATCAACCACAATAAAGATAGAATTGTTATGTGATTGAGATCGTTGAAAACCAAAGACAACGTCCGTGGAGATATCAACCCACGGATGTGTAGGAACTTGTAAGGTCATTTATAAAGTACATGAGGCTTAGCAGTCCATGTATCATTCAAGCATTCAACACATGTCCTACAATCCAATCAACAAAAAGTGTCATCTTTGGCTAAAAAAAGTGTTCATGCACCAAGTTATACATTTTAAGTTCACCAAAATGACCCATAAGTCCCCAAGAATGAGCTTCTCAAACAAGTAATTCACACATCGAACATTGAGGAACACATAGTTTATTATAACGAAACAAGAATCTATATATCATGCCTATAAACTTATTAAAAGCACAAATTTTGCATGCATTATAAAAATATAATAAATCAACATCATTCACATATAAATCCCTCCTGAAAGAATATCTAAGGATAGGACAATCAATACATGTAATCAAAGCATGCCTTCGACTCAAAGCATTAGCTATCACATTAGCTTTACCTTTCTTATAATTAAGAGCATATGGAAAAGTTTCAATAAAGTTCACCAACTTATCATGATGGTTATTTAATTTCAACTGACTCTTCAAATACTTTAACGACTCGTGACTAGTGTGAATAATAAAGTAACGATGAAGCAAGTAATGCTGCCACGTTTCTAAGACCCTCACAACAACACAGAACCCCTTATCGTAGATGGGGTACTTAAGAGCACCTCCCTTAAGATTTTCACTAAAGTAAGCTATAGGGAGATTCTTTTGCATAAGAACAACACCAATTCCCATTCCTGATGCATTACAATGAATCTCAAAAGTACGGATAAAATCAGGTAAAGCAAGAACAAGAGAATTACATAACCTCAACTTTAATTCATTAAAATAATTCTTTTGACTCTCATCCATTTGGATTTAACATCCATTTTAACTAGTTTATTTAAAGATGTAATAATAGATGAGAGATCATGCACAAACCTTTGATACCATAGAAAGAACTCACCTGATTGGCATTGATAGGGGGTACCAAGTCTTGATGGCTTTGATCTTGGATCCATCAACTTTAATTCCACCTCCAGACACAATAAATCCAAGAAAAACAACTTCCGAAGCACAAAAATTACACTTCTTGATGTTTGCATACAATTTAGCACCATGAAGTGCAAGTAGAATGTTTTAGACATGATTGAAATGTTCATTAATTAGTTTAGAATAGATCATTATGTCATCAAAGTAAACCATGACAAATTGACCAATAAACTTTCTTAAGACATGATTCATCAACTGCATAAAAGTACTACGATCATTAGTTAAAACAAAAGGCATACCGATACATTCAAACAATCCAAACTTAGTCTTAAATGCAGTTTTCCATTCATCATCCCTTTTCACACAAACTCATACCAACTGATATGAATATCTTTACGGAAATCCTGTTTACGGAATGATTATAAGCACTCTTTAATGGGTGAATCTAAGCACCTTCATTAAATGAAGAAGACACACTCACACAAAGAACACAAGTTTTAAGCGCTAAATCTAAAACACAAAACTTAACGGCTTAAAAGATTGAATAAGATACTTGATATGATGTACTTGATTAATAAAAGGTGAATAAAAATGTGAAGACCATCCTCAATTTATAGGTATAGGTTCGGCCACATAAAGACAGGACTGGGTAATCCTAATAGAAATTGGAATAACATATGGCAGTTTTAAGAAGGTAAAACCAAATAAAAATAAACTACCTTATTTAAACCTAATCTTGGCCAAATTCTTGAGCTAAATCCTAGCTAAATTTTTCCTTATCCTATCTTACCAAATCTTATCTAATCTTATCAAATCTAATAAAACATAAGAATAAATGCTTAGATGACCCTTACTTCCTTGGAAAATGCAAATGCCTCAGTTTTTCAAAGTACAGATATACCTATGGCCACCCAAAATATGTAAACTTATACCCGAGTGCCCGCTTAGATTAGCGAGAATAGAATGGGTACAACTACCCCCTTAGATGATTTTGGGTACAAGAACCAGTAAGTGCTACTCATACTTATCTGCTCAAGGATTAGATAAACAGTATCATCGACTAAGAGCTCGATTGTATGATTAGGAAGGTTGGACAAGAGGCTTTCTCACAGTTCCTATGATGGGAAGATGGACCTCGGGCTGTTCTTAATGACAAAACACCAGATTTTGGAATCGTGAAGTATTCCTCCAACTATGAGGTGCAAGTTGTTTGGGTCTTATCTCAAAGGAAAGACGTTGCAGTGGTTCGAGTCTTTACCTAGAGGGAGTTTCGTCGACTTACACGCCTTTGGTTGGAGCTTATTGACTCATTTTTGTCAACTGAGGAAGTTCACAAAGACCACGGCGGATCTGCTCAATCTCTGGTAGAACTTTAATGAGTTGACCGCAACCTTTTATAGGTGCTACACTAAAAAATAATTTGGAGGTCGTAATTCAGACGAATGTTGTGGTTATCTCAAAGTACATGAATGGTATAACCGATACCAAATTATATTTTAAAAAAACTTGAGTCGGTCCCCCAAAAATCTTCCAGCACCTCCAGGGTGTCGTGGGGGAGATACACTAAGGTGGAAGAAACCACTAAATGAAAGAAAGCAAACAACACCAATCTAAGAGGGAGAACAAACATTAGGCCCACAACAAAGTCTCGGATGGGGGGATATACCCCACTATCAAATTCAAGGGCACACATCTTATCTGTCATTCAACACCTTCTCCAGCTTTCGGTGCCAATGGTTAGATACCCAAACAAGAGGGTCTTGAACAACTATTGTGACTTCCATAGGGACAAGGGCCACATTACGAGTGAGTGCTTTGAACTTAAGGGCAATATTGAAAGATGCATTAGTCAGAGATTTCTCCAGGATTATGTTCTTCCCTCACAATCTCGGAAGGATCGACAGGAGGGCTAATCTTAAGAGTAAAATACCCATAGAATATAGTGGAACAATGATGGGTAAAATGAGGCATTTTGAGGTCACATGACCGTCATTATAATCAACGAGACAATCAAAATTTGTCAGAACGCAAACAAAGGCTCACGTTGGGTGGAAAACTCCTAGCAACATGAGCACACGCATAAAAAAGAGAGACAAAACCATCACCTTTTTTAAAAAATGATGCGGTATCTAGCTACGCACAACACTCCGATTCGACAATGATAACTTTCGATGTCAGAGATTCCCTGGTGAGAAGAGTCTTCATCTACATTAGAAGTGCAGTAGAGATCATGTTTGTTACCTGGTTTGAGCATCTAAGGCTCAGCAAGAAAGACTTATAGAGGTTCACATCACCATTATCAAGATTCACCGGCTGTGTGGAATTCCCAATTTGGATGATTTCTCTGCCCATAAAAATTGGCAAAGGAAGGAGGCACAATACCATCGATTGTAATTTCACCGTCGAAGACACTCCTTCAGTTTTCAACGTAGAACAACCATGGATAAGCCAAGTTGGAGCCATATCTTCTCCATATTATCTAACAATGAAACTCCCTATAAAAAATGATATCGCCTTAGTGAAGGGAGATCGGGAAATAGCCCAACAATGTATGATGTTAACCTGGGAGGAGCTCAAGAGGATACCGACAGCTAGCACAATTTGCAAGGAGGATTGCAAAGTTTCATTCACTGGCGTGGAGAAGATGCTCGTCTGTCACCAATAACCATGGAAATTGGTAAAGCCTTTCTTGTCCAGGTAAATTAACAATTACAACTTCTACTAGATGAATACTTCAATGTCTGCTCGTGGCATGTTTCTGATCTAACAGGAGTCCCAAAAAATTTGGTGCTACACCACCTTGATATTGATCCTACGATCAAACCTATGAAACAAAAGAGAAGAATTTTCACTCCCGAGAGAGGGGCAACCATTAAAGAAGAGGTGACAAAATTACTCAAAGCAAATGTAATCGAAGAGGTGGTTTACCCGGAGTGGCTTGCTAACCCGATCATGGTTAAAAAAATGACGGGGGATAAAGAATGTGCATCGACTTTACCAACTTTAATAAATGTTGTCCTAGAGACAACTAACCACTCCCCCCGATCAATCAGCTCCTTGAAGCTATAAGTGGGTTCCATGTGCTTACCTTCTTCGATGCTCATAAAGGTTATCATCATATCCTTATGGAAAAAAGGATAAAGAAAAAACCTCGATCATCACGGATGTAAGGACATTTTGTTGCAAGAAGGTGTCATTTGGGCTCAAGAATGCAAGAGCCCAATATCAGCACTTGGTGGATAAAATATTCAAGTGGCGGGTCGACAAGGACGTGGAGATATATGTGGATGACATGGTGGTCAAAAGTAAAAGTTATGTAGATTTCCTCAACGACTTGAGAGAGACATTCGAGCGACTCCAAAGCGCCAATTTTAAACTCAACACGTCAAAATGTACCATCGGAGTGGGGATTAGGAAGTTCATAGGCTTCATGGTGTGTAACATGGGGATAAGATTGTAAATCCAGAGAAGGTTGATACCATTCTCATAATGCAATCCCCAAATCAGCTAAGGACGCTCAATAGTACCTCACGAGTTCCTTAGCCACCTTAAGCCGGTTCAAGTCAAATGAGCCGAAAAACATCTTCCCATCTTTTAGATATTGAAGAAGGCAAAAAACTCGGAATGAACTGAAGAATGTGAAACTGCTTTTCAGTAGTTCAAGGAACACCTTCACTCCAAACCAACACTAATGAAAACTGAAAAGAGAGGTACTTTACTTCTACCTCTAAAGTTATGAAAAAACCACATTTTCTAAAAACTTTCACATTTAAAATCTTCTCAAAATACTAAATGCTTGACATAATCCACCTAGATTATGAAACATGGCATGGCCACTCTTTGAAAAATGATTAACAGCTAGCACAAGATGGGCATGCATACTTAATTGATTAGGCAAGCAAAAACTACAGTTTCATAATTCCTCCGTTTTATTAGATGCGATACGTTTTTCTTTTTTTGGGTTGTTTTTGTGGACTTGCCATACTTTTCTTTCATGGTAAAATTCATTTAATTTCATCTACTCATTCTACTTTTCTCTTTCCAAATTCAATTTCATTTCATCCACTTATTTCATCAATTCATTTCAATCACTTAAATCCAAATATCTAAGAATATGATGCACATCCAACATGAAACGGAGGTAGTAGTCTAAACAACGGCTTATCATTTTCCAGTTGTAAACCAAAGGCCATGACTACTGGAGAAAGCCAAAAAGGTCACGCGGGTGAAATCTCTATAAAGGTTCTTTTGCATTAACAAATCTTCTTTTCATTAGTTTGAATGAAGGAGATTACCAAAAATGAAAAGAGAAAAAGAAATTTATATTTGGTCGAACATGTAAAATAATTTACTTATAAATTAAACAATTTAAATTATTTGATAAACAATTTAAAACATGCTTACTTATTTTTATTTTTTTAACTTTAACACACTTTTTATTTTGTATATTTTTTTTAAAACCGTTATGTTTTCTTTTATGGAAAAATTAAATCGTTTTCAGTCACTTATTAATTTTTTTAAAAAATTCATTCATTCTCTTCACACATTTTAGTTTGCAAAACAAACAACAACTAAACTTAGTTGTTAAAAGGAAAAAAAGACCTTTTTCTCCCTCTAACATTTCTTCCTTCTCCAAGAAGCCAACAGAGGCGACAAAGAAAGACCTTCCCTTTGGGGAGGCTGCCGCCGCCACCGGCCGACCAGCAGCCTCCCCCTCCCATTTTCTTTATGTTTTCTTTCTCACTTCCTTTTATCTTGTTGTAGTGTAGTTTAGCTGCAGAGTGGGGCAGTTTTGTTTCGAAATTTTCCCTCGAAGTCTTCCGGCGAGCCAACACTGACCGGCAAAACCAAGCGGGGGAGCAAGGACCGACGACAGAGGCCACCGGCTGGCGAACAAGCTCAACGGTAGAGACCGACGTTCCAGACCTCGGTGCAGAATATGATCAGATCCGCTGGAAAATATATCGATCGGCGGAGAGGAAACCCAGAACGGGCCAAGGTGGGACTCAGGTGTAGTTTTTGGTGTTTACATTTTGTCCGGTCAACGAAAGTCTTGCCGGTCAACGGCGGTCCAACCGGTCAACAGCAGTCCAGCTGGTAAACGGAGCACGTTTCAAGGAACATGATGGACTTCACACGAGCACGCCCAGTTAGAGCAGCGCACGACGGTGGGGGGTTTTGGTTTGGGCGGGGGAGTGGGGGGTTGTGGTGCATAGGCGAAATAGGTGAGGTACATCGAACGAACGGAGCACATTCATACGGTCATTGAATAGAGCACGAGGGTCAAGTTCAGGATGACGGTCATCAATAACTCGGCCAGCATCGGCCAGAGAATCTCGGTCACAGTGTATAATGTCCCGGTTCATGGCAGACAAAGTCCGGAGGATTTATCAGGTCGACGGCAGCGAGCAACAAAACATAAAAATTGTCCACCTCAGCCCTTCAGAAGCCCAGGCCTAAAGCACATCCATCGTATCCTTTTTAGCTTATGAGCTATAAATGAGCTTACGGTGTAGCATGACTTCCCTGGATGAAAGCAGGGTTTTTAGATTAACTAGTTCAGGGGTTTGTGTTCGACTGATCAGGCACAACTCGGAAACCAGACGCATCTTGGGTTTGAGTTTTCCCTCTAATAAACGATGGTCTTCAAGTTTCTATACGTCAGGCTGGCATGGAGCACGCTCTATTACTTCTTGCAGATGTGGAGCTCAAGTGGGATGCTCACCCCACTCATCCAAATGTGAGTCATCATGTGAGATTTATTCTCCCCTGGTAATAGTTAGGTTTTCTCATTTTAGTTATGGTTTTTCAATATTTTATTAGTGCATCATTTGTAATAAA
>JAULKJ010000014.1:8644209-8655723 GCA_032355405.1 Rubia balearica
ATTTGCTACACTTTGAAGTGAGGACTTTATTTTACTCCATTTCCAAGTGTAGTAATTGTTCTCTTCACATTCACATGAAGTGTTTTTTAAATACATTTTCAAATGTAGAGTTTTTAAGTACACTTTGAGGTGTAGTAATCATTCACTATGCGTTTAAGAGTAGTGTTTTATAAATACACTTTGAGGTGTAGAAATCATTTGCTACGCCTTCAAAAGTAGTGTTTTTTTCGTTACACCCACCGCTACTACACTTTTTTGAAGTGTAGGGAAAAAACTTAACTACACTCTTTGATGTCATTATTGAGACCTAAAAAATGTAGCAACTGAAGTGCTTTGTTGTAGTGCGAATATCCCTTAAGTCAATTTCATTTTTCAATAATTAAATATAATACCATGACTTTTATGGTGAAATGGATTCACCAAGTGTTTGTATATAATTCTCCATAAATATGTCAAAATATTCAATCAGTGTTTGAGGTAACATAACACGTCCCTTAACAGACACTTGTAATATTATTAATTAATAGAATTAAACAAAAACAGCATTTTCTTGTATTTTAAAATAGAGAAAAGTTGATGGCTACACAGGAATTAAAAACTCACGTTACAACTCAGCTCAATCAACAGCTAAAGCTTTATTACAAATAATCACTGAAATTCATAAAACTTAAGAGTGCAGAAATTTCTTGTGAAAGTTTGGGAGTTCTCTTCAGTTTATTTTTATGGTCAACGAAGACAAGACCAAAGCGATATGCGAACCCTGAACTCCACTCAAATGCATCCAAAAATGTCCATGGATAGTAGCCCGTCACATTCGCTCCACGGCTACAGAAGTATTCAGAAAAAAAACATACGTACAATTTAGTAATTTCACCGGGAGAAAGTCTCAGTAAACGCGGCTTGTCCAAAAGATTATAGACAGTTCGCTGTATTTTCACTTTAAATGTTGTAATTTTTAATAAAATTTAAATTTTGTATTTTAAAGTTAATAGTCAATCTCTTGAAAAAATAGTCTTTTCATAAGTTATGAAATATCAAGATTTAAAGTGCAAATTAGAAGAAATCAAGATAAAATTTTCGGGTTGTATGAACCGGATTACAAACTTTATAACTACTACATGTTGCATAATAAATTTTAATATTACAACTAAGACTTTTTACCTTTTACTATCGTAATTAAATTCCGTCTTTCCATAAGTCTATGGAAAGACGGTCTTTCCCACGATTTTACCAAAAGTTAAAAGGTAATAATGTGTATTTGAATGTGAAAATATAAATTAAAATATAAAAAATATTTTTAAATTTCTAAATTTAGTATTCCCCTGTCCCATTTCAAACTGCAATTTAACTATTCATTTTGTCAAAACTTCCTGACCCTAAAATTGAATTGACTAAAAGTCAAAGTGTTCAGTTTGAAGTGAGACGGGGTAGTATGTAATTTAACAAATGTAATATATAAGATAAAAAAATTTGTGGATTGTCCATTTATGGCAGATCGTCTGTTATTATGAAACCCACTCCTGGTGAGAGATGGATGATAAATGCATAACTTACTCAAATGGTCTCTGAAGAACGCTACTCTCCTGGTGTCCACCACTCCTACTTTGACGTCCTCAATGCCAGTTTCAACATATCCTGTGGCAACACATAAATCGACATTTATTTTACGTAAATAATTCCTAATTCTTTTATTGTTTAAAACTGAACGGAGAAAGTAAAGTTGTCTATTGATTACCGTTCTCTGTGACGTAAATCAATGGATTGTGGTATCTTTTCTTTGTGTACAAAATAACCCGCCGAATACCTTTAGGGTATACATAAAATATTGTGTTTCCTTCCTGCAAAAATCAATTGAAGAAACAAGCACATACAATATTGTTAGTTTTTTTGGTCATATGTGGAATAACTCATGGTAAAAAAAAAACTAATTAATTAGTTTACCTGATCACCGATGGGTTTTCCGTTCCTAACAGCTGTGTAAAGACAAGAGTTGAAAATGCCATTAGTCGTGAAATGATGAAATTAGTATCTTCCTATAATTGGAATGACGATTTATTATAAATTGAGAGACACGACTTCATATTAGACAATAAATTCTATTACTTTGAAGCAGACTGAATTGAATTTAGCTGTTTGCAAATAATTACTAGTAACATCAGCAGAATTGTACTGATTTGTATCGAACTTAATTGAAGATTTAAGACTCTTAATATTGGAAAAATTACTTACTTGACACGCTAGTCCGACTGTCCGTTGTATAGCTAAGATTTGTGCCAACGCTAATGTTGGAATTAGACACATAACCAGCAGTATAGTAATTTAACCCAAAGTAATCACAAGATCCCTTAAGCATCTTTGCTTGTTCGGGGGTAAATCTTGGCAATCTTTTACCCACAAGTTTTTTCATGCTCTCTGGATAATCCCCAAAAGTTATTGGATGTGCAAACCTACACGCCCAGTAAAAATATATATTTTTGAAATTAAATGCTAAATTTGTTGTATTAGTGAAAACTTAGAAGAGATTTTGTATGTACCATCCAAATAAGAAGTCGGTTGACCGTTGGGCAGCGTCTTGATCGGCTTTACTTTTCGAGAATGGAATGTAATCTCGCGTGCCGTAAACCAGTCCAATTTTACCTTTTTGATACGGCTGCACACATTTAATAATTCGACAGTTAAACAAGGGTTTCCTTTTTAAAGAGCAAAGTCGCATCTTAACATGTGCAATCAACTATGCTAGTGGTTTTTTCTAACAATCAAAATTAAACTAAACTAAATGTGAATGTTCTCACTGTAATATACTTCTTCAGTCTCAACTCTACTTGCACTCCAATTATTATTGCGCAGTTTAAGAAATATGTTTGACCGTTAACACGTTTATCTCTACATTAATAACGACAAATGAAAACTTGAAATTTAAAAATTACTTGATACGACGAATTCAACAATATCGTATATGATAATTTTAATGTTCATAATCTGTTTAAATATGAGGTCAAAATTTGATAATGATTAGTGTCAATAAAGCATAAGCACAAATAGAGACGAGTCGATAAGAAGTATTACTCTTAACAATCGATTTGAAATGACTGAAATGAAGATAAGTTACGTACCTTATATTTTTCTCTGTAGAGTTTGACAGCATAAGCATGTGCAATGAGCATGTGATGGGCCACAATGTAAGGCTCAGTTCCCGAGTCACCGGCCGAACAGTTATTATTTCTCCAAGCGGAACATCTTCCGGGGGCCATTTGTCCGAAGTCATACCCAATGTAGGCGTAATGAGATGGCTCATTCACAGTTGCCCAAAGCTTCACTCTATCTCCGAATTTCTTGAAACAAAGATTTGCATAGGCCAGAAAATCCATCCTGCATTTGAGTTCAAATTGAGAGTATTGATATTTATAAAATATGCTTTATTTTATGTGAAAAAGTCCCCCTATGAGACCGTTTTACCATAACCTATGGTGAGACTGAATAAAGCTTTCAAAATTACAAAAGCATCTCATGCCATCTACTGAGACTCTCTGGGGTAGGTCTACCCTAGAATTGGATAAATGACCTACCCCAGAATTGGATAATTTTTTTTTATAATTCTGTAACTATGTTACAGTTGTGTGTTCTTTTTATCTGATTTTATACCGAATATAGTATTCGGGAATATAATAAAATATGCCGGCACTTACGTGATTTTGGGACTTAAGAATCCTTTGTATTTATCTTCTAGGTGCTGAGGAAGATCCCAGTGGAATATTGTTACCATTGGTTCAATGCCTGATGAAAATTATACATTTGAGAAAATGGAAACAAATTAATATTTTCTGGAAAAAATAGGGCAGATAATGAGATTTCCAATCCAATTAATAATTGAAAAAGTCATTAATTTAAGCCACTCTTACCATTTGCTATAAGCTCATTGATGACGTTGTTGTAATGGTCGATGCCCTTTTGATTCACTCCATCACTAATGTTTCCAGCTGAGATTCAATCATTTTTAATTTTATTTTGTTAATAAATCCCTCAAGGCAATATATAATGATATTAAACTATTGGATAAATGAAAAATGCAGCTTACTTGGTATAATTCTTGTCCATGAGAGGGACAATCTAAAGCTGCTCATGCCAATCGATTTCATCAGTTTTATGTCCTCCTGCAGTCCACCAAGTATTAAGTTACTTTGTTTATTTTTGAATATTATTGCCAAAAGCAAACAATTATTTACTCTGTCCTTTCAATATTTATACTCCCTCCGTCCTCCGTCCCCTTTTTAGTGTCTTACATTACTATTCATCAATAAAGTTGATTTTGTTTGTATTGTAAAAATTTATAAATGTGAAAAATGTCACATGAGATACTATTACGTTCATCGTAACACATATTTTTAGAATATTTAATTTTCATAATTTATTTTTAAACATAATTTAAAATATTAAAATCATAAAATCATCACTGAATAGTAATAAAAGATGAAGTAAGACAGTAAAAGAAGGACGGAGGAGGGAGTACCTCATTTGAGGTTTTGTAAGGCTACCCATTATTAGCATATCAAGGAGGCAAAGTCAAGTCAAGGGTATCATCGGCTACGATGCGGACCTGGTTGTATCATCAGTAACAACAGGTCAAGCATCTTTGATGCTTAGACTGGTATTTTCTCTCTCGAATTTAACCGTGCTCAGTCATAGTCAGTTGGATTTTTAACAAAATTTGGATTTACAACAGACGGAGTTGGTTATTTTGTTGATAAAACTGAACTTAAAATATATGAACATCAACATGAAAACCTAAATGCGGCTTAATATTTATTTTGAAAACGAAAAACTTCAACATCGTCTATTTTAAGACAGATCAGACTAATTTACACGTAAAACTCAATGGAATCCATGTAAACACCAACTTGAAATACATAAAGATCAACATAAAAAAAAGAAATATGTAAAACCATCAAAAACAAAATACAACCAAAATGAAGAATTTAAAACCATCAATCTTGTATCAAATCTGGTACTTAAGTATCATCTACTAAAACACATGATGAGTTTTGACTTTAAAAAAAATAAATTAAAGCCACCTAGGTGGGGAGGTCTTTTGGGATCCCAAGCCCTCCTGAATTAGGGTGACATAAACTCGAAGTTATACATTCGTAGAGAAAAAAGAGCGAAGTTATCCAAGTAAATATTAGATCTGAAGAACTGTGGTGTACACGATCTTAGTATAACAACCTCCACCCCTGTGTTACTTGTAATCTAAGCCAAGTGTACAAAAAGTTATTTAGTTGACCAGAATTGGATGGTTTCCGACCCCGAGCATAGGTTGAGTTCTTCCCCCGTTGAGCTAGCTCAGGCCATTCTTAATTTTGGGAGCTTCATCCGATCGCCCTGGATTGCTTTCAAAACTGATTGTTGAGTTGGTAGGTGGTGAGCTGGGATGTTGTGAATTTGTGCTAGTGTGTGAGCCACTGGATTCCCTTCTCTATGGATATGTTTAAATGTGATGTTCGATTGTCGGAGAAGAGCAGTAAGATTTCATAACATCGGTTTGAATTTCCATGGTGATTTAGCCTCCTGCCTCATGATCCTGATTGCCTGCAAAGAATCAGTTTCAACAATGAGTGGCATATAACCTTTTTCTATACCTACCTTTATGGCGAAGATTATGGAATTGAATGCATCCTCAAAAGAATCCTCCGCTTCAATGAAATTACTTCCCATGAGAATAGCAGCAGCAGCCTTATCTCTGAATATGTATTCCACGGTCGGTTTTGTGTTCCTTTTGAATGCTGCATCCACGTTCAACATAAAACCCTGCACTGGTGGATTCCAGGCAACAAGAGAGAGTATTTTCCTAGGTTTATCTATCCATGTATGTGTTAATCCCCTTAGACCTAAATCCAATGTGTCCAATTATTTTACTAATGGGTGTAAGGCAAGTATTTGTGCAGATAAAGAAGTGATCTTTTTTTAACATGAAATCGATTTCAAAAACTGACCCCTGGAAGAGTTAATGGTTTTTTTATTTCCACAAAATCCAGCAAGCCACCACAGAATGGACATATAATATTCTGAACTTAGATGATGAAAATCCCTGAACATCCATGAAAGTCTATCGAAGATGTGAAAGAAGTCGCTTTGTTGCAGGTTCATGAGAGCAAAAATTTTCATCCAAATGATCCTAGCTACATGGCATGTGTTGAAAAAGTGAGTTAAAGAATCTGAACTGTTACAGTGGAGACATTTGGAAATATATACAAAACCCAATCTCATAAGTACATCATCAAAAGGAAGAGCATGATTTAGCATTTTCCCCATAAAAATATGAAATTTTGGTGGAATACTAAATTTCCAAAATCTCACTATAGATTGTACCTGGGGTTTCCTTTTTCTGATTATGTCTGCTGACGAGGTGATGGTGAAATGTCCATTTGCTGATGGTTTCCAAACCATTTCATCTTTGTGATCTGTAATAGTTGATTGTTCCTTCATTTTCTCAAGGATGTGGTGTGGGGAAAATATCTCATAGGCTCTGATGTATGTTGAGGTACTGATCTGCACTGGTATTAAACCCAACCAGAAGTCCACCACAGGTCCCGTGCCCAGCCAATTTGCAACCCAGAAACTTGACTCACCATTTCCAACTATTACCTGGGTGTTATTCTCTGCCACGGTAGTCATCTTTGCCACCCTTTCCAAGCATCTGAAATTCTGTGAGATGGAACTACTGACCACATATATTTAGCCCACAAAGTATCCCCGATTTGAGCTTTCCACCACAGTTTAGGTGAGAAAGTGTCAATGATTTGCCTCAGGTCTTTGAACCCCAGACCGTTTTCTTCCTTTGGGTAGCACAAGGAGCTCCATGATCTCCAGTTTTTTCTGTTCCCTGTATTAGTTTTACCCAAAAGAAAATTTGCAAAGATAGATTTCATTTAATAAAGTATGTGGGTTGTAGGTGACATAATACACCATGTGTGCTGAGGGAATGAATATGGGACATGTTTAATTGGTATCACCCTCCCAGCCATATTTAGCCATCCATTGTTCCAATTGAGCGTCTAGGCATTAATCCCTTCAATCAGATTTTGAAAATATACAAATTTCTTTCTCCCTTTATAAATTGTAACTCCTAGATACTGAAAAGAGAAAGAAGCCTGTATAAAATTGGTTGCATTTATGATCATAACTATCCGGGCCTGACTGGTTTTGTTACCCACTATAAAGCCACTTTTTGCAAATTTATTTTTTTGACCTGTAGCTCTTTCTTAGCTGCATAGGAATAACATAAGATTCCTAAGTGATTTGGCCGTGGCATGCATCATAATTACAGTATCATCCGCATAAGTTAGATGTGTAATCGGCTGAGCCCCCGGAGGTAATCTAAATCTTTCAATTTAATTTCCTTCAAACACCTATTTAGAAGCTCAGTGAAAAAGTTAAAAAGCGTAGGGGATAGGGGGTCTCTTTGTTTAAGTCCTCAAGATGGTTTAAAAAATCCATAGGGTGTGCCATTAACCAATATTGAGAACCAAGCCCTACTTATGTTACCAAGTATAAAAAAGCGGCTATGTGACCGTGGAATCCAAATTTTACCAATAGAGAATTAAGCATAGGCCAGGAAACACAGTCAAAAGCTTTCGAAATATCAATTTTGGTGATCATATTGAGGGAATAATTCCTTTTGTCCAAAAGTTTAGTCATTTCCTGTAAAACTAAGACATTGTCTGCTATTTCCGCCCTTTAATAAAAGTTGATTGTTCTGGAGAGATGCATTTGGGCATTATTGGTTTAAGTCTTTCTGAAATAATCTTAGAGAGGATTTTGTTCGTGAAATTTGTGAGACTTATGGGCCTGTATTCTGACAGTTTTCTCGGAGTTTGAGTTTTGAGGATTAGAGTTATTAGTGTGCTAGAAAATGATTTAGGGAGTTGTATTTCACACATGAACTCTTGTACATCTTGGAGGAGATCAAGCTTAATAACATTCCAAGATTTTCTGTAGAAAGAACCATTATACCCATCAGGCCCCGTGCACTATCCTCTCAAAGACAAAATACTGTTTTTAGTAACTCTTCCAGCAAAACTGGTTTTAAAAGCTCTATATTATCATCATTTGTTATCACCGTAGGAATAAATTGTAAGAATTTTTCCATATCAACACCTGAATGATCTATTGTGTCATCAATGACCATTTTCTCAAAGAATGTGGCTGCATATTTACCTATGTGTTCCTGCTCATCTATCCACTGTCCATCCTCCATTTGTATCTTATTAATTCTAAGTCTAGCATGTTTAGCCTTCACACTGTTATGGGAAAATGCTGTATTAAGGTCCCCATTTTTCATCCATTTCTTCCTAGACTTTTGTTTCTAGAAAGATTGTTGTTCAGCTAGAGCCTTAGTTAAATTTGTATGTGCCTCATTTAATTTAATTATATCTTCCTGGGCAGCCGTGGCATCTAAAACCTTTTCCAGATCAGTAATTAATTTTTCCACCCTGATAACATTCTCAAAAACGTTTCCAAAGTTCTATTTATTCCAGTTTCTGATACAAACCTTAAGCCTATTCAGTTTTAGAGTGAAAGCCCACATTCCTTAACCTAAAACCGGAAGGCACCAGTTGTTCTCAATTACCGTAGTAAAATCTGGCCTATTGAACCACATATTTTGAAAACGAAATGGTTTAGAAGATTGCCACTCAGTAGTTTTTGCATTCAGCAGAAGGGGGTTATGATCTGATGTACCCCTACCTAAGACTTGTACCGATGAGAATTGATATTTATCAAACCATTCCTGGTTACCTAGAGTTCTATCAAGTCTTTCAGCTACTCGATTTTGTCCCGTCCTACCATTAGACCAAATGTATAGATTCCCGGATGTGTTAATTTCATTCAAATTGGTTCTTATCAGGAAAGTGTCAAAATCATTTATGGCATTAATATTCGGGTTTGATCTACCCTTATACTCCACCATGCTTCTAAATATGTTAAAATATCCAATTAAAATAAGGGGACCTGTAGTGGTCGTGAGTCTGGATTCTATATCAGCGAATAAGGTAGCCCTACTATGGTAACCATAAACAGCAAATAGACTAAAAACAGAGTTAGAAGAGAGGTGGGATAGCTGCAGTTATAGATATCTATCATGCTTATGTATGACCTGAAAATTATAATTTCCATTTATGAATACCCAAATATGTCCATTGTCTAAAGTTTTTCCCTGTTTAAATACTAATATATGCATGTAATGCTCCATTTTAAGTATGTCCTGTTTCGGTTCCACAATGACTAGAATGTCAGGCCTGTGAATTGCAACTAGCTTTTTAAATCTTAGTAGTACTTTCTAAATTCCCCAGTTGTTCCATGTAAGTAGTTTGCAAATCATTAGAAACATGAGTTTTTTTTCTTTGCACACGTCATTATCAAATTTGGGGAGCTAAAAAAATTCTACTAGAAAGGGATTTAGGAGTACCTTCACTGCATTCTCCCTGCGTTGGATGTTGCTTATCTATTTCCACAATTACCTATCCTTCCCTATGGTAAGAGCGAGGGCGTATCCCTAGAATTTCTCCTGCTAATTTGGTGGTTGTGGATTTATCCATAATTTCCATTCCAGCCGTCTGTATGAGTTCTACTTTCTCACTTTACATTCCGTGATATGATCATTCTCGAACATCTTTACCTCTGGTTGTGAGTCCCTTTCAATTTTAGCATCTTTCACCTGGTCACAAATCCCATTATTTACAGCATGTTTTTCTGTTTCCCCATCAGCCTCTGATTCCCCATCATTTTCAACATCGTTGTCAGTTTCTGTGGTAGCCAGCTTATCGAATGTGTTGCTGAAAGCCTTCAAGTCCTTGGTCAGGCTTTTTCTGTCAATTTCTCTGTGGTTCAATTGGGCCTTCCTTTTAAATAGATCATCTAGTGACTTGCAGGTTTTATATCTCCCAGCGGATGTTCATGTGGCTTTTCTTTTGTAAGCAGTAGCAGACCTCGGAGTCTTTAAAATCCATCCAAACTTAGGTTCCTCCGATGTGCTGACAACATCCATAGATTTAATTTGGTCCACAACATCTTCAAACACCTCCATTTCGTCGTTTGATTCTGTTTGAACCTTTGATGTGCCAGGTAGAACAGAATGAGTACAGGTTTCCAGACGGTCTTCTTATGGTTTAGGCTCGTTTTGTGGACCATTTTTTACGGGGGATCAGTGTTGATAATACCATTTCTTAGATCACAATGTTTCTGCTCAGTTGGTTTTGAGAGACCATCCTTGCCATCTTGGGTCGTGGGGACTCCGCGTTCTTTTTCACCGGCATACATTCACTCTGTGAGTGACCAATCTTGGAGCACTTCAGGCAGTAGCTTGGATGGTACTCATAAGCTATATTGTACCATCTACTTTCAGTTTTGGATCTCAATCGTATTCTATTTGGGAAATGACCAGTGAGATTCATCTCGATGTAGAGTCGGATTGTGGAAGGCCGGGATAGATTTATTGTGGGTGGGTATGCAAAAATTAAATCACCTAGTCTGCTAGCTAAATGAGGAATTGATTCCGAATGTAGAAAAAAGGCAGGAGGATATTCAAAGGTTACCCATATTGGGACTATAGGAGGCTCCTCATTAACATCGAAGTTCCTCGTCCACTTCAGAACTTTCATCAGGTGTCCTCCAATGTTCCAGTTTTTCTTTATCTAGCACCGATGCGTGTCCTCATCAACATGGATTTTAATGAAATTGTGTCGATTGTCCAGCGCTATTATTGTCGGGTCACTTTTGAACCAGATCCGCTTAATTTGCTGGCGATTGAAATATAGAGTGGGTCTTCCTCTTGAGAATTAACCGATGAGATTTTTTTTGAATGGCTCCAAGAGTTTATCAATCTCATCATTGTTTAAAAGAACAACAATTTCTCTTTTGAACTCAGTCTGTGGCTGAAGTTGCAGATCGGATTTTTGATATTGAGTTTGGGGATTTAGGTTTCTGGCCACTGGGCATATGAAGGCAGGCTCACGCCAAGAGGCAGAGCCACCATGTGGTTGGAAGTTGTTTTACCTTACCATTTTTGGGAAGGTTGTTGGTATGAATGTGTCCATTACGGCATAGTGGTGGTGAAAGTTACCGTTAATGGTGGTAGATGGGGATAGAAATCGAGATGAGAGAGAAAAGTGCAAATTTGTATGGTGGTGATCTACATGATGAGTTTTGACAGTTTAACTTTACGTAATGGCTTTATATCTTTTACTTTGTAAGTTTGATCACCAGAAGTGGTAGAAAACAACTTAGTGGCCAAAGTGAATCGATCGAGATGGTTTGATAGCTATGGAAATCATTTGTCTTTTTTAAAAACATTCCGCTAAAGGCTTACGGTCGATTTTGACTGAATTATCCCAAAGCTTCTGGGAAAACACAGGTACCAATTTTTGGTCAAAACATACTTAGCACTCAAATCATGAGTTTTCGATAGAAAAGGTGCCTTTTTTCTATTCATTGTTTAATTCAGTTAAGACTTGCTATGAGAAT
>JAULKJ010000014.1:8756854-8767271 GCA_032355405.1 Rubia balearica
CCCAATATAATTGATGCTAGCTGATCGAAAGCGGTTTCCAGCTAAACATTCTGATCACTCAAAATAACTGAATTAATCATCTCCGTAATTAATCCTCCAACTATATATGAAAAATACATATTGACTGAAGGACACTATTCCAACACCAACTTCATCGACCATTGCATGCTGCTGGTTATTACCTAAATCCGGAGTTATTTTATAAGAACCCAACAAGTGTAGCATGTGAAGAAGTTATGAAAGGCTTGTATGAGTGTATTTCAAGATTGGTGCCTGATACAAATGTTCAAGATAAGATAATGACAGAGTTGAATTGTTATCGGAAGGAAGAAGGAATTTTTGGGCTTGCTCTTGCTATAAGGGCAAGGAACAAATTGAATTCAGGTATAAATATTGCAAATTTAGTTTTATATTTTTATTAGCTTAATTGTGTATATTCAGAAAATCTTAATTTCTTACTATTTTGTTCGCACTTTGCTTAGCTCATTGGTGGGATACCTTTGGAAGATCAACTCCTCATTTGCAAAAGTTTGCAGTTCGTGTTCTTAGCCTTACTTGTAGTGCTACAGAATGTGAGAAATTGGAGTGTATTTGAACACGTAAGATTTGTATTTTTCACTATTAAAATCAAACTTTTCTTGGTTTGCTGGTGTTTAATCTTTTTTCCTTCAAATATTGCAGCTCCACACCAAAAAAAGAAATAGATTGGCAACATCTTGCTTGCATGATTTGGTTTATGTTAAAGTCAATCGAGCTCTAAGCTCTCGATTCAAGAACAAAGATAATATTGATCCAATTGCTTTGACTGAGATTGATGAAAGTAATGAGTGGTTGGTTGGTAAAATGGAGGGTGTCGGTGATGATTATGCTGATTTGGTGTTTAGTGATCATGATTTGATATGGGAGGTTGTTTCTAGAGCCTCGGGGGCATGTGAGCCTAGCTATGTTACAAGAGCCGTGACAAAGGACAAAGGGAAGAGTCTTCTTAACCCCTCTTCTAGTTCAATTCCTCGAAAAATAAATCTTGTTGATGAGGATGAAGAAGAGATCGAGGGACATATGGGAAACGATATGGAAGATGATATGGAGTTTAGAGATGAAGATGATGTCCATGGGGATAGTTTTGCTGAAGAAGATGATTTTTCCGATGACTAGAGATTAGACCCTTAAATGATTTCATAATAATTTAAGAATCCTTTAATCTTAGTCGTTTAGTTCTTAAAACTTTGAATTTGGTATTGTGTTGAAAGTTCTATTTGCCTTTTATGATTTCGTGTTATTATTCTAAGTTCTATGTTGCGTCTTTAATGAAATAATCCTAGTTCATGTTTGACAAGCGCTTTTTTTCGAAAAGCTTCGCGCTTCGGTAATTTTTACCATTAGCGCTTTTGCGCCTTTTAAAACCCAGGTTGGGACAGAAGGAGTATGTAATTTAACAAATGCAGTGTATAAGTAAAAGAATACATAACCTGTACATAAGCTTGTGGGCAGAAAATCTGCTAGGGGCCCACTCAAAACAATAAATAATTACGATTCAACTAGATTAAGAGGTTTTAGCTTTTACTATGTCTAAATATAAGAAATTTAGGTTTTACTATGCAATTGGATAAAGAAATAGAATGATGTTTGATTTAGGTTCCATATTATGATTATGTTTGCATTCCTAGGTTCATTGCTTTAGACCAGGATGGTGGGATAAGATTCATTTTATGTTTCTGTTATTGTTTACACCATGTAGAAAAGTAGTTATATGTTTTAACCTCAGGTATGGAGAAAGTGCCCATTTACCTGTAGTTAAACTTTATATCCCTTTATTACTTTATAATTTCCTGCTTAACCATACCGGTTCACCTGTGTGACGTGCTGCAAAATTGTGGAAACTTTGTCATGTAATTCCTTTGATACATTGTCGTGTTGTCATTGCAGGTGTACTGAGCAGCAACCTAGTAAAAAGATTGGCATATTCTCTAGACTGGTCCAACATTTTCCTTTCATTTTCAACATTTTAAAAAAGCAGTCTCCGCAAACCCGAAACACCAAGGAAAGTGAAATATCTCAGGGTCAGCATATCTCTGAAGAAATTGCCTTGGAAGAATATAGTCAGTTGCAAAGTGTAGAAAACGTTGATGGCACCTTCGAAGATTTAGGTGTACATGCTCAAAAGGTTGCTCCCTTGTTTGATAATAGTGATGAAGATGCATCATCTTTCAGGTTATCTTCCTTCCTAAATATTGCTCTGGCTTTCAAGTGATTATCTTGTCTTTACATGTTGCATGTCACAATTCTTTTTACTACTAGGAGTTACGGAAGCTCTTCTGATGGAAGTGACATTGAATTTTCCAGCCCCGATTCTTACCCTTCTACTTACGCACAAGATGCAAAAGGTACAACATTGCTTATAGGTTTGGATTTGTTATCCATTGGTCACAGCATTGTTTAACTTTAAAGTTAAGCTATACTCTATCATGGTCCCGTACTGGTAGGCAAATTATTATGGTTCTTTAGTTCTTACAATGTTGTTTCCTCTCCACTTTTTTATGCTAGACTATACATTTGGTCCGATGATCATCTGATACCCAGTTCTATCACATATAGCTTGCATTTTTTTACAATTTGAGTGGCAGTGAAGGTAGAACCATAGGATCACACCTGAATCTAACTAATCATCTGTGGAGGAAATTTATGATTTTGTAGAGGGTAATGGGTAGTTTTTTGTTCGGATTTAGATAATAGATACTCCCTCTGGTCCTCTATTTATGTCCTTTTTTTGATATTTTCTCAACGCATGTTTGACCACTGATAATTTTAGTTGTCTAATAACAAATAATAAAATTTTACTGTTCAGAAACTACACGTTACGGAGAATCCAAACACATCTCATATGATGTCTGTTATTATTATATATAACAAAAGTTATCGATGGTCAAACATGTCACGAAAAAAATCGCGGTCAAACGAGGCCATAAACAAGGGACCAGAGGGAGTACAAAATTTTACTGCTTCACCTCAATAGCCCCTTAGCACGTGAATATAATAGTGGTAACTGATAGAGCTGGGTGAATTTTGAATTTTTAGAGGACCAAGGACCACAACTTTGTTATACACAAGTGGGAAGCAAAAACTGTGTTTTATTTTCCTATAAAACGATGTTTTCAGAAAGTAAGGAACCAAAAGAAATTGTCAATAAGGGACAATCTGACCAAAAATGGAATTTAACCTAAACTTTAAATAGCAAACACTGCATGCTCAACTTGTCTAAAATTAATAGATCATACTGCTAACATAGTTTTTTTTCCATTGACCTAGCAGGACCTGTATATAAAGAGGAATTGCTTACCAGTAACCATCTTGGACCAAGTAATCCGAATTTACAGTTGCATACCCAGGAGGAGTCTGTTGATATGGATGCTACTCTTGTACCTGATGGTGTGAGCGTCTACAGACTTCCTGTTGGTGTAAAATGCTTGGAACTGTCACCTGACTGTCCCACTTACAGTAATCATCACAGAAAGCGGATAAAGGAGGATAGCAGGAAAGTGCTCTCTGATACAACACCAACTGTGTCTTGGGATGATATGGGTGGTCGGGGTCTCGAACCTACAGCAAGCTTTAATAGTTATTTAGAAGCTGCAAAAGGAAACCATGTCTTTGATCCTAATAAGCAAGGAATTCTTTCCAGCAGGGCAGCATCTATGCTGGTAATTTCTCTCCTTTTGCTGTAGAACAATGTTAACTTCTCATGGAACCTGTTTGTGAGGAATGGAACCTGTTTAATTTTTCTGAAGCTTTGATTCCCGCTTACCCCTTTGAGAATTTAAATGGTTTGCTGGACATTCTGTTTCACTCAGGAAGCTGAAAGAGATTCACCAAACAAGAAATGGAGTCCCGTTCTTGAAATTCAATATAGGGGAGGGATCTACTGTGGTCGCATCCAAGGAGGCCTTCCGGAGGGGAAGGTACTTAATATTTGTGTAAGCAAAAGTTTACTTTCTGGATACTTGAATCTGTAGTGAACAAAAAGGACACTGGAGAATTGGTAGGGTCGTCTTTCTCTCGGAGATGGAAGCATATATGATGGCATGTGGCGTTTTGGTAAGAGATCCGGCCCAGGTACATTGTACTTCAAGAATGGCGATGTTTTCCAGGGATCGTGGAGAAATGATGTCATGCATGGCAAGGTATCACCTCTACTTTTTGGTCCTAAAATCTTACGTTCTGCTTGAGACATCCTGAAGAAAGGGAATAGGAATTTTATAGTGTTTTATTTGGTCATGAAATCTTACAGGCTGCTTGATTTATCCTTGAAAAAGGGAATATCAATGTAATAGTAGTATGAATAAATGGCATCCCCATGAGACTATCTTTTTTACCCCTTAAAGAGACATGAACTGGGTTATTATAAACGGGTGAAAGATGAATGAACATGAAAGCAAAGATTAGATAGTGGGATGAGAGAGAACCCACAATCAAAGATAAGTGATGAGAGGCAAGGGGGTATGAAAGGGAATTGAAAAGGAAAAAAAAAACTGTATCGTGGGTGATTCCTTAGGAGTAAGTGAAGTAATTTTGGAGAATTTGTTTATAACTCTAACCTATCAATATCAGTTTGTTTGGACACATTTCATTCCCACCATTTAAAGATATGGATGCTCCACAAACCTGTACCCCCGACCAAGCAACCATTCTTTCATTCCAAAGAATCCAAACCCTCCAACCAAGCACCTCAGTAGTTTAAAAATAAAAAAATAGTCATTTTAACATGATAAAACTACATCCTAGTTCTTTTGTTGTTTGTCTTTCTCTAGACTAAATTAGCTATAGCTGCTTAAACAAACTAGACAGGGGAAAGATTTAAAAAAGACTTGTGAGACTATAATGAAAGGCATACTATATAAAATGTGAATGATGTATTGTCTTGATTGAACTTGATGGAGAGATATGATCCATACACCCGGCCACACTTAACAGGGTAAAGACTTGGTGTTGGTGTTGCTATTGTTCGTGGAGGATGAATAATGTTGTGGACTGCTAGAGTAAACAGTCTTTATCGTTTCACTCTCATCAACCATCACAAATGGCAGCAATGCCATGTCAGTAGTTTAAAGATTTATGCAGAAAAGCTACTAATTTATGTCTTACATTGAGTTAGTTGTGTCTCGGTGGTCACACAGGGTTGGTATTACTTTCATACTGGGGACCGGTGGTTTGTAAATTTCTGGAAGGGTAAGGCAAATGGGGAAGGGCGATTCTACTCTGTGCTTGGGGATGTATTCTTTGGTGAGTTCAAAGACGGATGGCGGCATGGCCAATTTCTTTGTATAGGCGTTGATGGGACAAGGTCTGTTGGCTCTCCCACTGTTTTAGTTTTCTATTTATGGTCCTATTCTAAGTTACGCTCTTGAGAAAGAAGTGACCATAGCTTGTTGCCCTTATGTGTGGCCACCAAAACAGTTCTGGACTCAACTGACCCCTCTTCTTTGTAGCCTATGTTTCAAGCATGTGTAACTAATGTGCACTTCGTGCAATCAATGTAGGTTCCGGGAGGTATGGGAAGAAGGTGTTCTTGCTAGCCGCAAGCAGTTGGATCCCGATGGCAATGATCCAGCTTAATCTTCTTTGACATCCAATGTTGATCTCCAGAAGCTGCAAGCAATGGAATGAATCACAGCAACTACCGGAGAAGTCAGAAAAGGTAACCAGATTGAGTTTTTGTTTTCACTGTTTGTACATACATCGGCAAGAGGACGATATCTGGAATCTCAGCCTATTTCAATATGTATATGGGCAGCCATTTTCCTGTAGAATGAACAGAAAGATGTATGTTGATGTTAAATGCGAGCGGGTAATGTTGAATATAATGGTTCATGGTATTTTCTCTCACCAGTTTCGCATCAATAAATGATGCCTTTTACGACTTGGTTGATCTTTGCAAAAGCAGACACAACTCAAGCGCTGAATTTTTGAAACAAACATAAAGCAAAAGAGGGTTTGAAAAACTTAAACACGAAGATAATAATGAACATCTTAGCAACCATAGGGTATGGTCTGAACTTCAAAATAGATTAAAATCAAACAATTGATGGAGATTTACAGGAGCAAATTGAAAAAGATACGGAACATTGGAAACAATTTATGATTCGAATAGTTTCTATTATTAAGCGCTTAGCAATTAATAATTTGGCATTTCGTGGAACAAATGAGAAAATTAATGAAGATTGCAATGGGAACTTTCTAGGATTTATTCAATCTATAGATGAATTTGATGAAACAATGAAGCATCATTTTCGACTTATTCATGATTAAAAAAGGTCATATTCATTATTTTAGTCATAAAATACAAAATGAAATAATTGGCATGTTAGCATTAAGAGTGAAAACAACAATAGTTAAAGAAAAATCAAAGAACCTAAATACTTTTTAGTCATTTTTTATTGCACTCCCGATTCTAGTCATATAGAACTAATGACTTTGATTATTAAATGTGTTGATGTTGTAAATGTTCAATAAAATAGAAGAATACTTAAAAATAATAATTAGATATAGAAAATACTACTGGATTGGGACTTTTTGGTGAATTACAACCTGCTTTTATATCTATTGGTTTAAATATTAATGATGTGAGGGGATAGGGGTATGATAATGATTCTAATATGCGGGGAAAACACCAAGGTGTCCAAAATAGATTACTTGACATAAAACCTAGAAATTTTTATGTGTCTTGTGATTGTCATTCTCTTACTTAGTTCTTTCTGATATGGCTAATTCTTGTTTAAAAAGATTTTTTTTTTGGAGCAGGTCAAACTTTGTATAATGTGTTTGCTAATTCAACAAAGCGATGTAATATTTTACTTGAATATTTAGATGAACTAACTTTAAAATCTCTGTGTAACAAGAAGGGAGAGTCGTATAGAAAGTGTAAAAGCAATAAAAAAATTAAAAAATGATTTTATAAAATTGGTCCAAATTTGTGTTAAACTGGAAAAGGTAGAACCTGCATAAATAACATTTGGAACATTAATTCATATATCCTCCTAAAGGCACTTAACAATTGACATCATAACTCCATTCTCTGCTCTCTCCGTTTTGCCTTTGAAGAGCATTTCATAAATCTCTTGTAAACACCAGGAAAAAATCATTTTCTACATCTTCTTTCATCATAAAGGTCTTATTCTGCATTGGGTGGCAGTGGTGTCTGTTTTCATTTGAAATATAAACCTACAAGGGATGAAATCTTCAACTAGTTTAAGTTACAGTGGGAATTAACGAAAATTGGGGAATTGTGAGAACTTTTTAATGAAAAACTTCACCAAGTAAAATCAGTACTCAACTCTGCAACATCTTACAATCTGCCGTATACTTTGAATTAGGAGATCAAAATACAAAGTAAAATAACCTTTTGTGCATAAATCATCCCAACATCTAGAAGCATATAAATTCCAAACGTGCAGCAGAGATGTACCATACCATTACAGCCATTTTATGATCCAATCACGGCCAACACATCTACCAGTAGTTAAAATGGGAGTCAGTTTTAATGACATTAAAGCTCAGCATGCACCATTAAGATGTGCCAAGTAAACAAGACTCTCAAAACATAAAATCACAAGCACTAGATTAGCCGTTGCAACGAGTGTCCACTGAAAAAAAATGGAGCTATTACTTCATCCCTTTTATCTCGATTTTTAATCTTAGGTCAAATAGTCGAGGTAAAAAGTTCTTTTACCTCGGATTTTTTTCCAAAGTAAATAACATATTTTACATCGGTTAAAAAAATAGAGGTAAATAACATTTTTTTTACCTCGATTATTTTATTAACCGAGGTAAAAGATCGAAAAATGGAGCAAATAATGTTATCTAATTGCGTGCGAAGTCGCATATACTGTTTCAGCATGACGTGCGAAATCGCATTTTACGTCGTTCCAATTGACATGTTATACGACAAAATACCGACGTCGCTAATATATAAAAGATAGGATAAAGAAGAACAAATGAACTTTGTAAATGAAGATGTGATATTTAAATGGTGGAATAAAGAGGAAAACTACAACAGCCAATTATATAATGTTTAATTAAAGTACTTAAATTATTGGAAAAGTCAAGAACATATCCTTACAAATAGTACATAAATTAGATTAATAATTCTCTCATAGTTTCAACATATAATAAACTCAATCAGGTCGAAGTATGATAACCTTGAAGACGATTGCCCCCCAACTTGTATCACCTCGAAGAAGTGTCCCCGGTGTGTAGGCGGTTTCTAGAAGGAAACTCCCCAAACCCTTTGGGGATAGGGCCTTGATCTTCCCACCCCCTGAATAGTTCATACGCCACTTTGTCCCGTAACACCTTAGAACAATGAGGGTCTTCTCAGTCGGGCGGCGTGGTACAATCTCCCGAGGGATTTACTAAATCACAAAAAAAATTTAAATAGAAATATATATGTGTGTGTGTAATGAAGAACGGTTAATATTAATTGAAAATGTCTTACCAAATATGGATTTTTGCCAAAGTTTTGCTACTTCGAGGTGCTGTGGAACCGTGGGCTATTAGCGGCCATTGTATGATGTTCAAGGTCGAACACAAGAGCCTCAGGATTGCTCCGTTGTACAGAGAACATGTTAAACAATGAAATATTAATTGTGGTAAATTGTAAAATGTATTAGTAAAAATCTATGTAAAATGGTAAAAGACCTGGAAAGTGGGGCGGCTTGAGGATCCTTTACCTGCCATTTGTCCTGGATAACACAAGAAAATGTTAAGGGTATTCCAGACATGGAAATGGAGGGTGCGATGTTGCCACTAAGTCGCAGATACATGTCGGTCCTAATTAGTGACTTGGTTAATGTTTACCTGCGATGTCACTACAATGTCGACTACATCGAACAACTAACAGATGCATGAATGAGGTCGCATTTAAAAATGTAACGTAAACTGAAAAGCTGTGTCGCGACATCGCTAACCCATCGGTAACACCGATGGTCCAATCGAACTAAGTGTGGCGTCTCGTGTATATTTCTTGACATATGAATATACTACGTCGCATACATCTGAGGCAGCAAAGGGGAAAAATACAGGAACCATGAAAAAATGATGCTTTAAGAACAAACAAGTACTGAAAAAACGTCCAAACAATGCTAAAACATAGTACCTAGGTATACATTTTAGGAAACATCAAAATCTAACAAATTTACACAACACATTCACAGACCATAGATCGGGCAATGTAAAGCAAGAGATCTTGAAAAGTATGTGTTAGAAGTGTTGAAAAACTATACTTTTGAAATGAGAGTAGAGCAGAGGTGTGGGAGTCTGTTGGAATTTGTGGGAAACTTATGAACAACAGTTTGAACTGAATGTGAGAGACCTCCTATTTAAAACCATTTTGGTGCGACATTGTTTTGGATCCTTATGTAGTCCGTTTCCATAGTGCGACGTAGCACCTATATTGGTAAGGACAAGAAGGAGTCGACCTATGACCGGCATCAGAAGTACATAAGGGTATAATAATTTCAGCCCACAAACTAGTATGTCAACATTTCTAATTTATTTAAAAGTTTTGGGTGCAGCAAATATTTGACAGTATCAATATAATTGGAACAAATTATTCATTACATACAAGTCTTGGTCATATTCAAAGTGACCTTGAACTCCCTCTCCTTACTGCTGGTGGAGGCAACATGACTGGTCCCTTATATCTATCCCTTGCTTTTTTTTATAGTTGGAAAGATTAGTAGATATTTATGATGCTCATGTTGTTTGTGGATCATTAAATTTGTATCATATACTCATGTATTTTAATATATACTCATGTTGTTCAATTTATGCCGATGTTATGGGTTTGGTGAACGATCCATGCATGCAAGTATCAATTACTCCAAAGGTGAGATCAAAGAAAGTGAACGGGGAGATTATGAAACAGTTGGAAGATAATTACAGAGTCTCGCATTTGGGTAATAGGATGATGGCTTATTATTGGGTGAAGATCAGTGCCTACACTGAAAATGATGACTGGTGTTTGATTATGATTTTATGAAATGGCCATCCAGGATCATTATTGATTCATGTTACTTTGCATACGGTGTATATATTTTTTATAATTATTGTTCTCTGAAATGCAAAAGGGAGAGAGAGTTATATATGAATGATTCTTGGGTTTCATATAAAGAATTCACTAACATTGAAATAAAATTCAAGTGAAAAATATTATAGACTGAACCTTAAATGCATGTAAATAAATGTTATTCCGAATTCAAAAAAATTAGTTTGAAACAATTGTTTAAAAGTCCTGGAAAACTAAAATCTGCTAGGAAGAACGATGAAATGAAAAACCATGGGCCCAACACCATTTATCACCTTGAAATATAGCGTGTCCCCAATCTGGAGTTCCTCTTCATGAAGAAACCTAGTAAACCCCTTC
>JAULKJ010000014.1:8785889-8797310 GCA_032355405.1 Rubia balearica
GTTACGGGGGGGAAGAACTAGTTGTGTTTTAGACTGTGGGAGATCCTTAGGAATTAACATCTACACACTATGTGATATAACATGAAAATAAGTTGATAGTTGATTATGCGAATTAGAGTTTAGGATCAAATCTATACGTCAATCTTGTGGTGCAAATAACCCCCAAGATCAGTTATTTCATACTTTATTTTTTTACTTGTATTATTAGTAGTTTTAGTTCAAACACAACCCACCTATTACTATTAGCTATTTCTGACACACGATTGGGTGACGCCCGAGTGTGAAATATGTTAGGATAACCTTTGGATACTAATATCTCTTTGGATGACCCTGGACTCGCCACTATCTACGTTTATCATAGTTAAGTGTAAGGTCATAAGCAATATATAATTTCTATCTTTTAAACCCCTCAGCACCTATGGGTGAGCTCCATTCAATTAGAACGACCCTGCGGGTGCAAATCAAATTTTAGCACCGTTCCCGGGGATATTAGTTTAGTTTATTTTTTAGCTAGCATAATTCTTCGGTAGAGTACCTTTAATTTTTTTTTGTAGTTAGTTGGTTTTTGTGATGAGAACTTGTTTATCTTTTCTTCAATTATTCTAATGTTGTTTGCTAGTGTTTTGCTAAGGACATGTTGTGTATCATTCCGTGTTTATGGTTCGCACCCGTACCACGAACCAAGGAACCTTACATTGCTTACATTAAAATAAAAGTAGGTGGATGAGAAGAAAGAGAAGGGTGAACACGGAGGTTCCCCGAGAACCAAGTGCAATCGATATTGAGAGTGAGATAGTAAATCCAATGGCCGAAGATAATTAGACACTTAGGGAGTTGATGGCTCCGAACTTGGAGAATCAACCCCTTTGCATTATCTTTCCACCACTCCCAGCAAATGTGACTCGTGAGCATAAGTCAGGGATGATCCAGTTTTTGCCCACATTTAACGGTATGGCCGATGAAGACCCAAACAAGCATCTTTTGGAGTTTCATCGTGTGTTCACCAATATGAAGTCATTAGGCGTATTCGAAGAATATTACTACCTTAGGTCTTTCCCTTTCTCACTCCGAGACACAGCGAAGGATTGGTCGTAATATCTATCTCCGGAGTGCATCACGTTGCAGATGGATATGAAGAGAAGATTCCTTGAGAAGTTCCTCTCTGCCTCTAAATCTTCCGGGCTCAATAAACAACTCTTTAACATCTCCCAACACCCGAATGAGACCTTATATAAGTATTGGGAGATATTCAATAGGCTATTAGCAAGTTGCCCATATCACATGTTCAAGGATGGAGATTTGGTGTACTACTTTTTTGAGGTTTTATGCGATAAGGACATGAGACTGGTGAATGCGGTAGGAAATGTTTCCATCGCAAACAAAATCCCAAATGATGCTATGACTCTCTTTGAGGAGATGGGAAATGGGATGAGGCAATTAGGAACTTGATCAAGGACCCAAACCGGGGAAGAAGTGACTCATTCCACCAAATTATAGGAGCAAATTCAAGTTCTTGCTTCTATGATGAAATAGTTCATGAAGGGAAGAATCCAACAAGTTAGAGTTTGTGGAGTTTGTGCCTTAGACTATCCGACGGACATTTGTCCTCAAGTCGTGGAAGAGTTTGAGGAAGTGAAAGCCTTGGATTATCAAGGAGGGTAAAAGTTTGGGCAGAATAGGCAATATGTTAGGGGTCAACAACAAGGCTTCAAACGGAACCAAGGCGGAGATGCTAAAAACCAAGAACCCTATGCTAATTCCTTTAACCGCCTGAGGTAGAAGAAGAACCAGAGACCACAACACCCTCTACTAGACCAAAATCTATAAGAGTGGAGCACATCACGCCCGACGAGATCTCATGATGAAGAGGCCTATAAATAAAGATGCAGAATGCCAATATAGGGTAATTGATTTCTAAAGAAACAATACACAAAAATAAAGACAACTCTAACTTGGGGTTAGAGTTTGCTCCTGAGGAACACCCATGGGACCTCTTTTGTAGGTGTTCGGAGAGGCTGGGTTTACAGTGCTGACTCTGGGAACTATGCTGATCCAAAAGGATCCCCCACATCGATCTCGTTATTTGTGTGGACATTTTTCTTTCTCAATCTTCATAGTTCCTGGGAAAGGCCGAACTCAAATCGGAGTCACCATCCTACAAAAAAACATTCAAGGGTTAGCTCACCATACGGAGCAGATAAATCGCGATGTCTCACAAAAAGCTAAGACAAAAAAACACGACAATGATGCAACTACATGCATGTACTACCCCTACAGAAAAATCACCATCTCACCCATTAAGTTACCTCAAATAAAAGGTAAGTTCCCACACAAAAATAACATCATATGCCTATAAAATGACACATGACTAAAAAATTTATGGTATAACCACCCCCTACTGTAGAGGACATAGTCATAAGAATCTCTTAGTCATAGAACCAAGCATGCTTAAACATAAATGTTACACATTGACGAAGAGATACCTGACAGTGCCATGCCCATATCAACCACACAAGGAAATTTCAAAATGTAGTACTAACAAATGTGATGCTAACAACTCTAGCAATAGGAAATACAATACAACATGCATTAGTTGAGGAAAGGGCCATTAAAGATGGTTATATATGACTATTAAAGGCACCTTCAAAGTGCTTCATTAATTCCACCTTTGATTGATTTCGATCAAAGGCAGTTCAAATAATTACTTTTAATAGGGCCCGAAATAGGTTCCAAACTCGGAACCTATTTCTGACATTCCGAAAAATAGCTATCGGAAACTAGATATGGTAACCCTAATAGAAAAAATAGCGACATCATTGATGACAACAATCAACAAAATAGGAACACCAATAAACAAAACAATGACATTAACACAATAACATATCAACTCCAGCCTCTCCAGTCGTGGAGGTGGCAGAGATAGAGCTTATGGGGCGACGAAGGGCTTCTTCGGCGGTGGTGCTACAACAAGTAGGTGGTCGCGTGCTTCTCATTCTCCGGCGACGAAGAACTTCTCCAGCAACAACAATAAAGAGCTTCTCCAGCGACGACGATGCGACAACACCTCATTCTCCGACGATGGAGGGCTTCTCCAGCGGCGGGAGCATCCGGAGAGGAAGAGCTTATCCAGCGGTGGTGATGCAACAGAAAATCCTTCTTTGGGGTTGGAGAGCTTATCAAATAGCGGGAGCGAGCGGCAGAATGGCTGGAGGGAAGACCGAGCGAGAGGTGACGGACGAGAGGCGGAAGGGGGAAGCGATGATGTGGGGGGCGACTGTGTGTGGAGAGAGGAGAAGTAAGACGCGTAAATGTGAAGGGGAGAAGGAAAATAAGGTTTCATGGGTTCAGCTATATAAAATTGCGCCTAAGTATAAGTTTGGGCCAAAATGAGCTCATTAAAGGAAGTTCTAAATGTAGAACGCCTTTAAATGAAATTGTGACCTAGGATAGCACTCTGAACTTGGAAGTGATTTTGGACCTTAAAGGTGGTTCTAAAGGCGGAACCGCCTTTAATTAATTTCGAACCGCCTTTAAAATGAAAAACTTGACCTAGTAGGGACTTCCGAACTTTGAACCCCTTTAATGAATGAGGGACTTATGCTGCCTTTAATGAAGCATTCTCTACTAGTAATGAAATCTTAGTTGAGACAACAATAAAAAAATTCCCCTACATAACTTCGAGTCCATGCAAAAACTAAATATTATAGCAAAAAAAATACCCTCTAGCCCATTAAAGTTCCCTAAGAAATATTACATCATGTCAAATAATGAACCTATTACATAAGTAAAACAGTAAACTAAGTCCCTAGTTGTAACCTAGCTTGCCTACTAAGGCAGTACAATAAAGTGATGTTGTTGGAGAACAACATTTCAATTCTCCCACTAGACCACTTCCATTCCTCGAAGTGCTCCCCATGATAGAGCACAATCCTCCTAGTAAGCACGTATCCAACAAATCCATAGCCAGTATACTTCTTCCATCGTATCCACATTTGAACAGCCTCGTGAATCCAGTCCAGTCCTGTTTCACGAGCCCCTATGTAGCCCATCTGCCCCCTAGAGCTAAGCCATCACGAGTCTGGACTTTCCCTCTCATGGGTTCTCCCTATCCCACGTACGTAGTGGTCTAGCAAAAGGAGATTCTACATCATCCTCCATCCTAGTACTCACTTTTTTTTGCTAATCTCAATCGTTGATCTTGTAATAGGGAAAAAACCAAAGCACACATTAGGTGAAGGTGACTGAACCCTTATAAAAAAAATTAAAAAATCGAAAGAAACACACTAACATACATGCATTCACAACTACTTCACCAAAAATATGAAACACACACAACACAACCACATGAATAATATCACACACACACACACACACACACACACTCAAGTATAGTCCAACTAAGGACAACTACAACTGAGGTTATAGCCTAACAACATTGCCTTTTATAAGAAAATACCAACATTGGAAAACTAAAACACCTTTATGAGAATATTTTAAAAGTCGTGTCCCCCTGTTTCTTGATAACTAACTGAACACTTATTCAGCCTAGGGAAATGAAACACAGTACTTCTCTCACAGTCCAACATAAATAATCTGAAAAGTCCCTGCCCAAGTGATACAATTATCAACTTACCCACCGACCGGCCAAGCTCAAGCCTATATGACTCATACAAGCCTAACCCACCTCATCACAAGCTAATAGACATGGCCTCGCCCTTACCTCGCAAATGCGCTACGCCACACCTTGACCTCTCATTACTCGAAGTGGGAAAATTGCCCGAGGATTTGCTTAGTACGGGAATTTCCAAAACCACATGGCATAAACGGGATGGGTACTCACAGCTTTGCATACGCTTAGAAAATCACCAGCCCAGGAAGTCTGTCCCGCTCTCTCGTTGTCACACACCACACCCAAAAAAGAAACTTCCCAAACAGATTAGTAACCCGGTATAACCCCTAGTTCACCTCCACCAAATCCATGACCATCACACCACCTGCTACTCCACCAAATCCATGACCACCTAATTCAAACCTTAGGTAAATGTAGAGTATTTACCTATATGAACTCAATTTAAATGAACAATGTTAAAATCACTTTTATTTGATTTTATTTTGTTTTGTAATTCAAGGATTTCAACATGTTAGATGTTATGAATTTTTAATTGAACATAATAGATAAAATTTTGATGAGTTACAATTGTAAATATTTTTATATTCATTTTAGCAAATAATATATTCTTCATTTCTTTTACAATAACCTAATTAAATTAATTTATGTTACTATTAATAAATAAAATGCAATGTAATTAGATATAGTAGTAATTTAATTTAAAAAATGTATTTACGAATTTCGTTTCTTCCTTGAAAACCTTATTATGTTGAATTTATGCTCTTTTGCTTTAGTTTTCGCCCAAGTCACGACTTCTTCCAAGTCAGGAAACATTCTCCCATGAAAAATATCTTTGTTGTCTCTATCACATTCTTCCAATATTTCCTGGTCATCAATCTAAATATTGAGAAAATATAATGAATTATATGGAATATAAATTCTAGAATAAATTTACTGCAAAAATGATTTATAAAAAAGGACACAAACTTTACAGGCACAAAAATAGTGTGTCAGCCGAAAAGATCAAACATAAAAAATACGAGTCCGCCAAGAGGCCCGGATACATAAAATGTGTGTCCGCCTAGATGCACAGACACAAAAAATGTGTGTCCGGTAATTTATGTGTCCGGGTTACACATATCGGACAAACCGATCTCGTGTTCGGGCCTTTTGGCGGATGAATTTTTAAAGAAAAATCTGGAAATTTTAAATTAAAATATAAATATAACATTAACTCAATAATCGAATTAGAAAAATATAAAAATTAAAGTACAAACTTACTTGTTCCATATTTAAATTTCTTCAACATACAAATGTAATTTTTTGGTATAATTTTTGTTTGGAGTGTAGGTAAAGTTTTTATGGGAGAAGACAATTAATGTTGGGGTTTTTTGAACATAAGAAAACTATGATTGGACTTGCATATTTTTTCAAAAAATACTACCACACTTATTTGTCATTTTTTATATTTTTTGGAACTGCATAAAGTAAAATCGAGACAACAAATAGTCATCCTCGTGAAAGAAGGTAGCCTCACGTGAAAGGAAACCTAAAAGGGAAAAAGAAAATGAGGGAGTAGGCACAAGAATTTTACTGAATTTGACCCTAAAACGAAAACAGAAAAGAAAAGAAGAATATAATAATGATGAGGAAAACAACAATTACGTATTACTACTCAACTTAAATTACACAACAAGTATTGTCACATTGTTAAAAAATCATATTTGATCATTAATATGTTCACTTACGTATAATAATGGCAAATAAAAATTTAATATTTAGAAACTAGTTGTTATGTCGAATTCAATGATACTACATATGATAGTATTATTGTTCATATATTTATCCAAATATGAATCAAATTTTGATAAAAAATAATTTCACAAAAACATCTATGCAATAAGCGGGATAGAGGGACTACTAGCACTCTTGAAGAGACAAACATCGTCATCACCGCAGCAGAAGCATCATCATCCCCTTCTTCAGTCTACCCGGCCCTCTTCAAGGAATTTTCAGTCCCTTCATTAATTCACTCTCATTCTCTTTCTTTCTCGTGATACTCTCTCTCTCCTCTCTCTCTCTCTTTTCAAAACAATATATCACCAGTCCCCTCACGGCCACCTTTTAACCCTTCAACTGAGATTAGCCGTGGAAAGAACATGGGGAGCTGTGGAAGAAACGGCGGTGTGAGGCAGTACATAAGATCAAAAGTACCTCGTTTACGATGGACCCCTGATCTTCATCGCTGTTTTGTTCATGCCATTGAGAGCCTTGGTGGCCAAGACAGTATGCTTCGTTTCCCTCCTCACCTACTTTTTTGTGACTGTGTGTGTGTGTGTGTTTGTGTTCTTCGGAGTGAGGATGATGGATTTGCAATGCAGGGGCTACTCCAAAATTGGTTTTGCAAATGATGGATGTGAAGGGACTCACCATTTCTCACGTCAAAAGCCATCTCCAGGTTTCGTTTTTCGTCCTTGTTAGTGTTGGTCTTTGAATGCTGTTCTCCTTTTTAATTTTTATTCTTCTTGTGCTCATCTTCTCTTCCAACTGCAGATGTACAGGAGCATGAAGACTGATGCTGCTAGACAAAGTACGTTATTTTCCGCCTTGTCAAAATATTTGGCCTCCAATCTTGTTTCTCAGAGAAATATCCTTATTTTTCATCTCAGTAGCCGTTAGTTTATTTCCCAAAAGAACCAAACCACTTTGTCAAGGATCTGGGATACCACCAGTTTTCCTCAATAAGTTAATTCCACGAACTGCCTTCATTATTGTTCCTAATTATTCTTCAGAAAGGTTGCTTCATTAATTGTTCCCTATCTTTCTACCAATAAATGCACTGCTCTCCTGTCCCCCTATTTGTGTCCTACCTGTCTTATCTGATATTCCTATATTATTGTCTTACTTCCATTTTTTTTTTAAAATGAATGTAAAAAAAATAAAATTTGCCACAAACTATTTTTATTCTATTTTAGTAACTTTAAAAAATGATTTTTTTTTGTGACAAGACAAAAAAAAAACACGGAGGGAGTATCTATGTTCAAGGCAATTATGTGAATATTTGCTTTCTCTCAAATGGTGTAATCTCATTCGTAACAAACTGAAAAGTAATAAATATCATGGAATTGGTTAAGATGTACTGATTCTAGCTCATTTTTGTTATTGTGGGAAGCAGTTGAGAGAATGACAGGGAAGCCTCGGTCTGCTGGTGATCCTCATACGAGTAGAGTTGAAGAAGAAAGGGATCATCCATGTTTGGATCCCACGGAAAGATCCGATTCTTATTTCAATTACAGTACCAAAAGGTACAGTTTAAACTTGGTCAAGCCTATAATATATAGGGACTACATGTATTTGTTAAATCTCAGAAAGAGGAGCCTAATTGTAGGTGGTAGGAAGGTGCAATTAATATTCAAACATCCCGATGAAAGCAGTGTCATTAATAATGTTCTTTTTGCTTGAAATCTTTCCTTTCAGAGCTAGAGTCGAGAATATGCGCAGTGAGCAGGTGAAATGCAGCCAAACAATATCTGTGAAGGGTTTCTTCACACCTACCTGCATGGAATCCCATCCCCTTTTCAAGGTACAATCCTATCCTCCTCTCTCTCTCTCTCTAAATACTCGTGGAGTATGAAATATTTCCTCCAGAGGTTCGTACTTCTCATTTTTGTCATTCTCAGTAAAAAAAAATTTAATTTTAACTGAAATTCATCCAACTCATTTCAAATTCCCAATTTATCTGCATATCTTTACGCATAAAATGATCGTGCAAACAGGAAAAAAAAACCTTATACAGGGATGGAGTGCTGTAGTTTCTTTTGAGCAGCTTTTAGGTTTGGGAAGAAGGTTGAGTGCATTTTGGTTTTTATAAGCCTCGCACGCACCTTCTTTTTTCACAAATAGTAGCTAGCACAAATGCTTTCATGACCAGTCGATGCATGGAAATTTTGGGAATGTTACTTTTTGCCCACATTTTTGTCTGCTTTTGTTCCTTTGGGAAAATAACCTTCTTCCAGAGAGTAGTACTGCATTGGATCACCTAACGAATTAGTCATTGCAATTGAACAGAAAAATGTACTCCCTCCACTTCCTTAACATTGACACCGTTTGATTAACATTTTTTTTAGGTATGTTTGATCATCGATAACTTTAATTTTATATAATAATGGTAAATAAAAATTTAATATTGAGTTACTACATGTTACGGAGTATCTAAAGGTATCTCGTATATATTGTATAAAATTTGTTGTGCGGAATACCCGAGAAAGAACAAGCGAAGAAAATAAACCGAAAAATACCGAGATTTTACGTCGTTCACCAATTGGCTACGTCCACGGCCGACCAAGATCGGATTCCACTAGAGAGAAAAGGCCAGAATTACAGATTTCCTACTCTCTACCAATCCTATCTCTGTTTCACATTACAAACAGACCCAGATGAGAGTTTATATAGATCTCCCAAACTACAGAATTCTAAACCAAAATGGAATAAGACTAGCCTAATCCTATTCCTAAACAGAATTGGAACCACCTTGAGGAATTTCGACACAGCGTCTTGCTACCTGCACAGACCACCAGTGGCAAAAGAAACCATGTTCGTTTAATGCAGGAATAAGAGAAGCATAGGTAGGAATTGAGGTTGTAGTATACGACGAGCAAGGTGAATTCGTTCAGGATGTTTCGAGCCAAATTTTAGGTGTAAACAACCTGCTGGTGTTAGTCAAAACTTTAGCTCTCAAGCAGGCACTACGTACATTTCACGGATGAGTTGAAGATCAAGGAGCTGAACATAAATGGCGCTGCTTTGCAGAGGATTTAACAGGTGAAAGGTTATGCAGAGTTTTCTTTAGCATACAAAAGTTTGAAGAAATGATTCGATTAAAGTTGCAATATAGTCCTGATTTAAAACCTCTTTTGGATGCCAAGAGACAAACTTTACAGTTCACTCGCTTGCGAATTTTGTGAAGACGAGTGAGCTCGCTCTGAATTCTTTGTGTAAGATTCATGGACTTCTAACATAAAACCAATTGTTTCTATGTAGAGGTGACTCATGACCTTATATACTAAATAAAAATTTTGCAACCATCAATGTGAGACTGTGAAACACGCCCTCTCACATTCAGCGGTATTATTCATCACGCCAACGTGGACAAAAAGGGGTCACAAGCCTATCAATGGAAATATACGTCCACTGGGCCACCTTGGCTCTGATATCATGATAGAAAGTAAAACCCACAAATAATTATGGTTGTGTGTATTCATATATATAGTAAGTATAAAGGGTATACAAAGTACAAACAAGTATGGAACATGATGTATACAAAAACAATCAATAAGAGTATTCCTTTCTTATCCAGTTTCGCACAAGAGAGCCAACACATTAATATTGATTATCATTTTGTGCATGAGATTGTGTCTTTTGGCAAGGTCAAAGTTGCTCATGTTTCTACGGACTTGCAGCTTGTTAACATCTTTCCAAAAAAGGTTACCTCGTCCTCAGTTTGAGTTTTACGTTCCAAGTTTTGCGTTGGGACCAGTCCTATGCTTCGCTTGAGGAGGGTAATAGAAATATAATTGATTTAGAATCAGAATAAAAAAAGAATATCCTTTCTGATTGGTTTTACATATAGCTTGTTCCAAATTTATTTCTACTTAATTTGTATACCATTTGTACTCATTATATATATGAATACACACACTCACAATTATTAGTGAGTTTTACTCTTTATCTCTTTGTCATCACCACCACCTTTCTTGTTAAATGATTCATGACGTTTTTCAGTTAATTGAAATGAAAGCAATTTTTCCCTTAGAAAAAAGTATTTAACAAATATTATTTTACTATAATACTCCCTCCATCCCAATCTAAATTGTTTTTTGAAAGTTAAATTTTGTAAACTTTGTTCCTAAATATAAATTAATATATAAATAATAAATCTATCATGTGAGATATTGTGAGATTTTACTTAACATATATTTTTCAAATATCAATTTTTTTATACGGAATTATTATATGTAACAAGAGATATTTACAGTCAAACATGCTCATTAAAAACCGTGAAAAAGTAAATAAATCGTTTAGAATGGGCATAGTATTTTAATAAGTATTACTAATAAAGCTTTATTTTATATCTAATTTGTCACGGTGCTAGCATCTCTTGAGCCTCTTAAGCGTCTTTTATAGATTCACTGTTCGTCTCTTCGATTTTACCGTCTAGAAAGCCATTATCTGCTGACCATGGACTACTATTTTCTGTTTCTGGTGTTCTTTCGACACGCTGACCTTTTTCTTGGGTTTACATGCACAGATATTTCGCTTCACATTTGTTGCATCATAAGTTATTATTTTCTAATAAATAATACTTTAATTTAATATTTAATTATTGAAATGAGTTTTTTCATAATTAATCTAATGTACATCTAATCATTCCAAATATCAAAAAATCTAAATAAAGGTGGGAAAATTCTAAATGCAGGTAAATTTAATGTTAAATTTACTATATTACCTTTGTTACTTAATTGTAAATGATCAGAACTTGATTAAAATTAAAATTAATTAAGGGTATTATAGTAAATTCTTCATTAACTTTATATGCATTTAGCATTTTCCTACCTGTACTTAGATTTGCCCTCAAATAATTGATATTTGAGAATTACAATATCATAGCAGTTCTTTAGCTATATAAGATGCCATCAATTTCAATGAATTAATTGTTGACTATAAGTTTTATGCATATCTAATACTCCTTCCGTACTGATGCAGGGACGGCAATTTACCATTTTTAATTATTTTTCGATTTTGATCTTATTTTG
>JAULKJ010000014.1:8887222-8905541 GCA_032355405.1 Rubia balearica
CTACAGAAACCGGTGGCAGAGGTGACTGAAGTTCAGATCCATTAACCAATGAACCACTCTTTACTTTTGCGGATCCTGAATCAGATTTCAGTGAACCACTCTCTGATCTTGTCCTTGGATCTGTGCTCAAACTATTAGCATCAGACTGTGAAGCCCCTGAGGTGTGAACTCTTCCACCAGCAGTTTCACCCAGGAGAGAACTTGGCACAGCACCATTTTGTAAAGCATAAGATATTCCACCCACGGGTTTAGAAGCAGGAACCGGACCTGACTTTATATCAACACCCATACCAAATTCTTCATCTGTGACCCATGAAGGCTGTACGTGTACAGAGTTGAACAAAGATAAATCAATATGGATAGCCAATACAGGCCAAATGCAATAATCAATGTCACTATCTGCTCCTACAGTCAACCTGCCAGAACTGATCAAACAACTGGAAAAATGCTCTGCTTGCATATCAGAAAAAGCCACACGACAATCCTACCACATGCGAAGGGGGTATAGAGAAAATAGACATGAGATTCTACCATAGCATTTACCTTTCTAGCGGCTAAAGCAGCGCCAACACCAGTGGCTAGAACTTTAAGATCCTCTCTTTCATCACTTTTAATTTTTGCTATCTGCATAAAGAATATAAAACGGCAAGCCATTAAATTATGTCAAACACCAGCAACAAATATGCTACAACAAAAGATTCATAATGAAGACACTTCACCCGCTTTTCAAGGTTGATTCCACTTTTTCGAGTCACGGGAAAAACACTAGAAATTTTTGTCAACAAAATAAGGGCATTTCTGATTTCCATATACTCCGTCGACTCTAAGCACTGGATCAGAATTCGTGTAATCCTCTGACTCCATTTCCAGTGTACCTTTAAAAGCCATTTATAATTTAGTAAGAGAATTCAAACAATAGAACATTCCCAATATTCTTAAATTTTAAAAAAATCCAACTTACCTCAGGATACAAAATTTTAATCATATAAAACCATATCCAACAACCAATCAAACCCCAACTAGACTCAACAAACAAGCACTAGAGAGGGCAAAGCTAAAGTAACTTGTAACATACACAACCATAAAGCACCCCCCAAAAAATGCCAAGGACTGCCATACAAGTACACTACTATCTTCCAAATAATAGTCTTCAGACACAATCAGGCAATTTTGAGACACGAGATGTTGCCCTAGAACTTTAAAGAAAGTCTACTGGAGAACAACCTTCCATTAATGTTTATAAACATGCAAAACATCTCAACACATCCACACCAAACATAGCTTGCATGCCAAACTACCTGAGAGGAAAAAGATCACAACCTAATGTGGATTAACTACTTGTATCCGAGGTCATCATATGCAAGAAAGAGACCTACAAAAATAATACTTCCTCTGGTCCTCTATTAATGTCCCTCTTTAAAATGGCACAAATTTTTTTCAAAATGTAGAATGAGTGGTAGAAGTTGAATTGAGAATGTAAAAAGTAAATTGGGTGGACGAAAACAATCTAGGATTTGCCAAAACAGGAAAGAACCGAAATTAAAAAGACCATCTTAAAATAGAAAGGTAGCCATTATAAAAGGACTGGAGGAGGTAGTAGATGTGTCCTGCGATCCAACCAATATCATTAGATTTCACTCTTTTCATCTCTTTCAACTATCTAGCGACTTGTTGTAACATTTCCAAGATATCCTTTCACATTTTCCATGCACCATGCCCACCACACCCCTCCTATACTCCAAACTTCCATCAGTCAAAAGAGGCAAAAGTGTGAAAAGTTTCTATCTCCTATCGAGTTCAACACTTGGACTATAGTTCAGTAGCAAAAGATGTTATATATGTTTAAATGCTTGGTTAACCCTATGAGAAACTATTGTCTAGTTATGCTTTGGAAGCACTTGCAATGGATCTCTTTATGGGTTAAAAAATTCATGAAAAGCCTCTATTTATACCATAGCGGAGGCTTTCCACCTTATCTTTCCTCACGTGTGAAGCACCAGGAGGGAAATGTTCCTCACGTGGAGGAGTCACCCGGCGGTAAAGAATTTAATACCATGCAGGACTCATTTTGGTCCAGCTGGGATTAACTGCAGACAATACATAAATAAATATACATATATACACACATATGTATACATATATGAATGTATTTTGTTAAAAATATTTTCACATCAAATCAAGTAAATATTTGTGTAGAAATGGAGGTTATTATAAAACATTACGCCCTAATTTTATTTTATATGCTTAACTATTCATTGTTTAATGTTTACACTCTCTTCAATTAATCTTTGAAATTGAATATTTTATGGATGGAATCATTAACATAAAAAAAAAGCGCACAAAGGGAAAAAGGAATTTTCATCATTTTTATAATTTATTTTAAACAAAAATGTATATTAAAATATTTATCTATTTTATTCCATAATTTAATATTTTCATAAATAATAGTTTGCCAACATAACATTTAAATGATAAATATTAACATATATTTTAGTTCATTATTTATGAAAAACATAAATTATGGTATATATATATTGAAATGATGCAAATAAAATATGATGACGTGCATCAGATATGATGTTTAATGGTTGTGGGTAAAAAGCTGATGAAGTGAGGCTTTATCAAAAAAGAAAGAAGATAGTGGATTTAAAAGCCAAAAAGAGGCTTTACCACTGCAAGTGCTCTGAAACTCAATCTACTGTCAATATTAGTTCAAACCTGCATAGAGAATGTTGTGCCATATATATGAAAGGTCAAAATCACCCGTCCCTTCTTCTCTGTAGTTTCTACAGCATTTACTTGAAACCTGTGTTTCTGTACAGTCACTAACTCACTTGTAGTATCATCGCTTTTTTATCTATCGTTTCTCCTTAAAATCCTCATAAGCAAATCCAATAAGTATACGTAAGCTAGCACCTGTGTGGAAGTATCAGAGCTCCGGCAATCACCAAGGTGTTTGTCACACTACCCGACCCAATTGTATACATACAATACACTCAGAGAACAATTTTAGAATGTCATTCAGTCCCCTACCTAAGCACTACAAACAGCACTGCCGACTTATCATATCAATGCCTAGTACCAAAATATATCGACCTTGAGTACTCAACACAATCACAGCAGCTGTAATATGCTCAAGTCAAAATCTATCAGCAAAAACCTAGGATTTTTTTTTGCCTAACCGTAACAGAGCTGAAAGAATCTGTCTCTATCAGTAGCTAGGATAAAGGACTTACATTTGGTGACTTTTGCCACTTGACATTGCTGTGATGATTACTACTCCCAAAGAGGGTGAGAGAGAAGAATTCTTAAATTCAGAATCTATGATACCACTGTACATTATGTTGATGCAACCAAATGATACATAAACTGTCAGCCCTTTCCCCAACCCTATTCAAACAAAGGGCCAACACATTAAGATTACTTACACCTATCAGAAAAAACCAATTTAAGAACAATAGCATCTATATCATGCCAAAAGGGTAAATTCTGAAGACCAGACATCAAAACACAAATTCAATACAAAAAAATTATTTTAAAAAAACTATTATTAGGAAATAGAAATCTTCAACATCCATTTGAAATAGAATAAGTTAAAAGTGAGGAAAAAATGAAAACAAAAACAAAAGAAATTGGTAATTCTTGGGAAAAAAGACACCAGCAAGTGCAATGTGAACCAACCTTGATAAATTGACTATACTTAACCCGTTGACTTTCTGGGTATCTGTAGTAGACAGCGAATCCAGGCATGTTTCCACACTCGCGTTCATATATTTGTTCATCGCTCTAGAAAAGAAAGGAAAATGAATGAACTAAATTCAAAATTCCAACAAAAAAAATAAAGCTTCAGACATGCAGCAGAGAGTCATTTACCTTCCAATAGTAAGCTGTTTTCAGCGTCTCAAAAAGGAACTTCCCTAGCCGACCAACTTCATACTCAGTGCAGCAGCAAATCATCGGTTGTAGGGTTTTACAAATAAGAACATCCATATGATTAACAGTGTTAAAAAATGGAGTTCCGAGGGAATGCAGAGTATTTACAAACATGGCACAATAGACCGCATCAGGCATACTAAATGTACAACGAGGAAAAATACAGCGCTGTAGAAACTCTATATTTATCTTTAAAGTGTCTGGGCAGGAACTTAACCACCTATCTTTTTCTCGAGCAAGATGTCTACTAACTGATGCTACATGATCTTCATGCTTCTGCAGCTCTGTTGTCAATCGATCTAAAGACTCCTGGATTCTTTCTTTATCTTTCTTAAGTTTAGTGATTGCAGAACTTGAATTATCAGAAAGTTCTTCCAGTGCTTTAAGAGATGCATGCTGCTTAGCGATTTCAGACTCATAACGGTTCCTAGGAACATAAAGATCATAGAGTGTAAGACCCCAAAAGGATGCATAAAGGTCCGGAGATAAGCTGTTCCAAGCTCTTGAAGGCAACACTGTTCTAATTGTCTCAAGAAAATCTGACCATCTGCATTAAAGGCAAATGGTTAAATAAATGGTCTAGAATACAGAATAGCAAACAATATAAACTCAACAGTAATCATTAGTTAACAAGGTTTTCATAGCAAGTCTATTAGCCATAAACTTCAGCACACATTCCACATAACTTAGCACCTAGAAAAGTAGCTTATTCTAAAATTTCACAAGGCTAACATTCTAAAAGATAGTCAGAATTCAGCTGTAAGTTGCAGATATGCTACTTCATGAGCATTATACTCCCTCCGTCCCCCTATTTGTGTCATACCTGCCTTATTTGGTGTCCCTAAATTGTTGTCTTACTTCCATTTTTGGCAAAATTTTGAATGTAAAAAAATGAAATAATTTTTTGTTCACAAACTACTTTTATGCTATTTTATTTTAATGACTTCAAAAAATGACATTTTTGTGGTAAGACAGAAACAGAGGGACGGAGGGAGTTAGTCCTTTCAGTAAAGATATGAAATAAACATACAAAAAGGAAGGGAGCAGGCGGCAGTGAAAATAGTTAAGAGTGTTACGAAATAGGCTTGCGAGAAGAATCAAGATCCAGAAGCAATGATGAAGTCTCTCCAACAGTTCCAGACTCTTCGGCAACAGAGCTACCGAAAGCTGCTTCCTCGTAGTCCAGAGGCCAAAAGGTTTCCAAGTGGTTCTGATACCTGAAGAGCCTCATAACAGGCCGGTAGATAAGAAACGCCACCTGATCCCACAAATAACCTTTCAGTATTTGAAAGACTGCATACAGATCAACATATAGTAATAACAGCAAAGAAACATGTGAAAACATTGTAGTGAACCTCTGGATCAAGATGGTACTGGTGTACTAGCTCATCGAGAGTGGGAATCAGAAGAGCATAAGAGGATGCTGGAGTCACTGCACTTGACAGAAATTCCACATACTGTAGAAGGGTTCCGTGGCACCTATCAAATTGCTCACTAACCATTTTAATATGAGGTGCATCAGCGGCTATTACAACTCTGCAAAGAGATGGTAATCAACAGTCAATACAAAAACCAATGGTAATTAACTTCACCTCTTTGGAATGCAAGTATTAAAATGAGAGAGGGGATGGAAAGTGAATTAGAATCACCAGACAAAATAAGTTTGATTTTGAGAAAATGAAAGGCTGCATCTGGCCTTAAGCTAAGGTTGAGGGGTCAAATTCATAAATTATATCCCGAAATTGTGTTCCGCCAAAACACTCTTTCACTCCTTTTTTTATAATTTCAGATTATATCATACCCATTTTAGAAGTTCTCTTCCAAGCATTACCTTTCCTTTCTATCTGAACAACAATTTCCTCTATTTTTCACATGCCATGGTGCTGCTCTCAATCGCTCATCTATTAGGGCTACCGTACTTTCTTTAACACATTCACTTATTTCATCTAGTCTATGGTGTTCATCAATCCATATAAACACTTACGTAGACCGATGTTGGGCAACAAGTAGCAACAGAGGAACAGCCAACTTCGGCTCTTCCCTTGAAAGCAATGAATCTCTCAACCTATTAGTAGACTTGATTAGTGCCTGCAAAATGTTAAACTCATTTCACTGTTCAGAATTGAGCCCATAATATAATCACAACATTAAAATTGCAAGAGCCATTTTTGGCTAAAACTAAAGCCATCACTGCACGGGCATGCAGAAATCAGAAATATACATAAAGCAAATAGTATCAACCATCTCCATGCTAATGAATAAGAAAAGTAAAAGAAGATTACAATAAGAGCAGTAAAATTCCTTTTTCTTAGTACTTCATAGACAGTAATGCAAGATCTGATACAGTACATTGCCCACAAGGGAAAATTTTCTGAAACTAATAAAGCTCATTTCTAGTACCAATCACTTTCAAGAAGTTTATCACAAGTTATCAAATGTTAGTGAAGCTGCTAGTGTTAGTGAAGCTGCTAAAAACATTACGCATAAGCATATATGTTCCACTGATTTCTTTACTAAAGCAAACTAAGCAGAAGCGAGGATGAGTCCATCGAAGGAGATGAAGAAAAAATATTAAACAATTGGGCAACACCACCAGTGTAAAAGGACAACGCTGAGAAAGTCCCCCTTGCTGCTAAAAACATTACGCATAAGCATATATGTTCCACTGATTTCTTTATTACTAAAGCAAACTAAGTAGAAGCGAGGATGAGTCCATCGAAGGAGATGAAGAAAAAATATGAAACAATTGGGCAACACCACCAGCGTAAAAGGACAACACTGAGAAAGTCCCCCTACTAGAAAGGAATACCATGTCCAAATTGTCCAATTTCATTTCCACTACGAATTAAATCATTCAGTGAGAAACAATATTTTCTTAGCTCTAATGGGAAAATTGACAACATGAAGTAGAAAACTTTAACCCAACTAGTTGAAGTAGGCACTGGCAGCTTACTCGGTTATTTAAGCGGAAAGATGAGTGTAATGCAAAGACCTTCACGTCAGATATCAACTAATGTGTAAGATTTCACAAATGAGTGTATTACATATGAAATTACCAAAAATAAGAACTAGTTCTAAAAAAACAAAGCAGATAACATTACTTTTTGCTTCAAGGTCATATAACACATTACTACAGAAACAGTTTCCAGTAATGGACAATAGTTAGTGATCGCTCATAATATTACATCCTCAAAAGGTTGAGAAATGGTGATTTTAACATAATAATAACAATACCTTGTTATTTCTGGCTACTCCAAAGGCTGTAGCCTGGTATCGAAGGGTATCACTTCCAGCCATGGAATCCAGCTGATCCTCAGTCATGTTCTCAGTATACTGAACATTCGCCATTTGCTGTATAAGCTCCTATTGAGCAATAAACAACTTCTTTACCAGTAAACCTAAAGCATAAGCAAGAGAGACAGAGAAGCAAAACAATGGTTAATCTGGAATGTACCTGTAAGAGAACAAGCTCAATCCCATACCCCCTTTTCAACTGATTAATCAGATATTGAAAAAGGCCTCTGAGTTCCATTGATGGATACTTTTTACACCTAGAAACAATGAAGAGACTAGGTCAAAATTTCAGCACGAGGAAAAAAACGAAGATTCAACCTGGTCCAAATCATTAGCACATTATAAAAGAGCCAACAAAAAATAATACTTAGATATACAGTTGGCATGTCAACATGCCCAACACAAACTCAACAAATAATGTAAAGAAGAAGAAAAAGATTTAAACACATCTAAGATGATTGTTACTACTAGTTGATGACATAGCAATACACCAAGTGGAACAAAAGGAAACATGAGGCAGTATAATCTAAAATTAGTCTAAATCAAATGGACGTATATAAATAAAAATAGAATTACCCAAGATGCCATGTATTAAAATAAAAATAAAGTCAACAAGATGCCATTTTCTAGAAAATGTTAAATAGTACTCCCTCTGTTTATCTAAGTTTGACACTTTCTGTCATGGTCTGTTTTTCTAAGATTGACATTCCAATTATAGCAAGAATTGGACCACTTGTGTTCACTCAATTTACTCTTCATTCCCTCAATTCAATTTCCTCCATTGATAACGCAGCCCAAAAGTGAAGTGCCTAACTTAGAAAAATAGAGGGAGTTTTCTATTCCATTACAGGACCAAGAGATGAATATGCATGTTGCTGGTTGATGAAAATGACCCAAAAAGGTTACAGAGAATATGCAATTCGGCTGGAAATCGCTCTTCAATCTATCAATTACTGCATAACTTCCAAAAACAGCTTTAAAAGGTTCTCATAGTCTATACCTCCATTAAATTCAAGCAGTTACATGCATAGCATCAACAAACAATAATATTCAACCAATGATTGCAGAGAGATATTAAACCCATATGAGAATAGTGTGAACCTAAGGACTGAGCTTTGTTCACAAATTTATTTAACTTGAATGCTCACAGGAAAATATTTTCTTATGCAATCATCAATATCAAAGTGATCGGACACAACTTTTTTATTGTCGACTTCAAGCAGTTGCACCCAAAAGTAATTTCCACACCAACTCTTAAAACGTTTGTAGAAGAAGACACTAATAGAAGTATTCAAAAGCTCGACTCATAAAACCTTCAAGAAAATAAAGCCAATAAACCAGCAAAGAAATCAAATTGGACAAAAGAAATGGCAGCATAGCATAACCCATGACAGCTTTAGACATTGCTGAGGTCTCTATTAGGCAGCATACATGAAGAGATAACAATAGGGTGGTACATCACGCGAGAACTCAGTAGATAGGGAAGTGAGTGGAGTTTAGAACGGTAGGAGTAGGTGTGGGGAGGTGCCTGAGATAAACATGACTAAGATTTAGAGTGTAGAGCTACAGAATCCCCAACTAGATGAAACGGTTGAACATGGCTTGTACGATAAGACAGAAACTCATGCATGGGATCAGGTAGTAGAAAATTTATCAAAACAAAATTAGAGGGAGGGCTAGGAATCTGGCAAATGGAACTGGATGGAAGATTTTTTTAGACTAAGACTAAAGCAAAATGCATGTGGGCAAAAGGGGAGAGGAGGGTTAGGAGAGCAACCAAAAAGATACAAGGGGACATGTGGCTTTTAGGGATATACAGTGTGGATTAGGGTTCTGAGAATGATAGAAAAGTTACAGGAACAGAGTGAGAACTCAAAATCTGACAAATGTAACTACTCAGAAAATTGCTTGAAAGGAGAACTTGATGAGCTAAGGCTTTCTTCTATAAGAAATGATACTCCCAGTGTAAGAAACAATATGGCAGTCTAGTCGGCAAACACATCATAATCTCCCAAAAACAAAGTTAAACAAATTCACGTCTCACCTCTTCTATCCTCTCATCTACTCTCCTCTCTTCCAGTATCTGCCCCCCATCTCTCACCGCAACCACATCTACTTCATCAAGGTCTCTGTAAAGTACTGCACGTATCTGATGTTGCAGTTGTAACCATTATTAGCCATTTAGTGCAGACCAAGGTGATTATGCCCATAATTTTGGACGATGCATCGAATTAATATTCGTATTCTCCTTTACAGATGTAAAGGAACTTCTGTCAATTCTTGCTGATAGTCATGGAGAATTCTCAGGAACTGGTAGTTACCAGACTGATACTTCCTACTCAGTTTGCTCACCCAGAGTTCGTAAAATGCTTAGCGTTGCGACACCTGTAGATCAAAAGTACAGCAAAGGAGAAGAAAAGATGAAGAGCCTCCTTAACAAAAATAAACTCATCCTGATTCTCGTCTTCATCTTGGCTTTTGCTTCAGTGTTGAGGCTTCTCAAGATCACCATGGTAACTTCATCCTTGCAGCTCGGTCATCTCCTGCATCATTGAAGACTGCACCCTGCAGCCAGATGCCATCAAGCTTGCATTCACGAAGGCTGACACCACCGTCCAATCAGTAATATCGGTCTCATCGGACAAGAGGAAACCGAGGAAAATTGTGTGACCGACCCCTGACCGGAAGCCGGAGATTACTCCGACAAGCTAGTCGGGAATTGCTGAAGGTCTCAATTACACATTCAGAAGCTGCACAAATGAGAACAGAATGGGGCTGCCGGAGTTTGCCAGTGACACAGTTGGGGTGAGAGACAAGGGAAAAAAAAAAACACGGATGAGGAGGTGGTTGAGGGGCAGATGCTGAAAGAGAGAAGTAGAGAGAAGAGGAGGAGATGATAAAACGAAAGAAGAGGAAGAGATGTGAATTTGTTTGACATTGTTTTAAGAAGAATATGACATGATTGCCAACTAGACTACCATATCAGTCATTTTAATTTTTCACTGAATATTTTCGCTGGGAGTATCATTATTGTCATTCTATTACATTTTTTCCCAACATTAATCTTTGACTTCCTATTTTAATAATATACTCCCTCGGTCCCACTAATCTTGGTTTATTTACTTTTTTCACGGTCTTCAATGACTATGTTTGACCATCAATATCTCTAACTAATTATAATAATTCCCCGACAAAAATGGCACATTTACTTTTCTTAATGTCAACCTTTGCATCATTTGAGATCTTGTTAGATTCATTTTAGTATCTATTTTGTAAGTATCATTTTTTTATACAGAATTATTTTATGTAGCTAGAGATATTTGACAATCAAACATGATCATTGAAGACCGTGAAAAAAAAATATGCCATTTTTGCTGGAACGGAGGGTGTATATGTTTTAGTTCAAATTTAGGGTCAACGTTTACAAAATTCGACCTTTGAAAAGTAAATAAGCAAGTTTTAGTGGGACGGAGATAGTCATATGCCCTATATACTTTTTATGATTCCCATGAAATCTTTTCATACAGTTTCAATACAATCAAAATACTTTTTAAAACTTAAATCAATGAGAAAAAAGCAAATAAAACGAGAGAGAACAAACCAATAGCTATTGACAAGAGAGGACAAACCAGTACTGGGCCTTAATTTATTTTTATATATAGTAATTGATTTTCGTATCCATTTTTTATTTCATCTTTATTTTTAGTTTCATTTATATCTATTATTGACCTGCATACACAAGCAGGGAAGTCTCACAGATACAACCTCTATACCTCTAGGGATAAAAGAAAGGTTTGACTGTTTGAGGACAATTTACCCTTCCAAGACCCCATCTTCACATGGGATATACTGGGTATGTTTGGGTTGGATCATCAAGTGCGCTTTTTAACAAAAAAGCTCGCTAAACTATCCACACTGAAGAGGAACACGAAAACTAAACAGACCACACATAAGACCCGTAATGATGGATCCTAAAACAAAAAAAACACAAAGATAAACAAAGAAGCTTACAAGTGTCCCCAAAAGGAAGCTAACGATTGAAGCCAGTCCGACAAATTAAGCCCATCACCTTTTAGCTTCTCACGGCCAGCTAGTGCCAGGCGTTCAATGACAATGTATTCCAATATATCAGACTCAAGCTGTCACAGTAGCCAGTTGCGAATTAAGAAAGAGAAGAAAACATCAAACATTTTAACCTAAATCTGCTTTAAACATCTAAAATTTTCATAATAAGAACTCAAGTGACTCAAGTCCCCGCATTATTACATGCTTTGTTAGGTTATATCAACCTAAATCCTCTTCCCACAAAACAATTTTATAATATATGCACGAAGTATCAGCTAGGCCCACAAACCATGTTCCCTGCTCTACTGCCCACTCCAACTTCCTGTAATTTCACGAGAAATCAAATGGATCTTAATACCAGCTTATTACCCTGCTTTAAAATGTCTGTTTTTAAAACATTTTGCTTTAACATGTCTGTTTATAAAATATTTGGTAAATTGAACAGTAAGCCAGTAAGCAATAATACAGAGCCTGGAGGGTAAAACACTTAAAGAGCATAAAGCTATTCCACCTCATAAGAAATTGAATGAGAAAGAAAAGCCTACAAATTGGATTAAGATGCATATCTCTGTTTCAATAAACAATTGGTAAATCGGAAAATCGGAAAATAGTAAAGCCAGTAACAAAGATTGCACAAAATCTGAAGAATAAAACCAAATTCACAAGGACAGAGCTTTTTCAACTAATAAGAGATATATTGGGAGGAAAAAGCCTACATCCCCGATTGTGATGCACAAGGATGGAGCAATTCTCACCTGTGTCAAATATTTAAAAGCATCTACCACAGGAGTAATCATGTCCCTATAAGCCTCTATCTGCAGTATATACCAGAGAAATTCATAAAAAAACTCAATCCAATCTATAGAAATGTAAAAAGACTCTTTGATAGAAACCCAGGACCTGATAAACTATTGTACGCAAAACTGTCATTGGATTGGCATGAGCTAATTTTGCAACCATTCTCCCAAGTTGCTTCAAATTTTCTTTTGCCAGTCGCTTTAAGATCCTCCGAGTGTCCAACTACAAGGTAAAATGCAGGAATCATAAATCAAATCTTGGGACGTCAATCACAATGCCTCTTAAAAAATACAAACCTTAGACGTCTGTCTTGCCGCCAATATCATTGGAAGTTGCTCATCATCCTTTTCCCATTCACCATATAAGCGATAGCGGGCCTAAGAAAGCAAATATTATCAACCCTAGCCTCAATTAAACATCCTACTCTCCAATTCTTCAAACTATGAACCTGTGGTATATATCACCTCATATGGAAGAAGATTCAACAATTCCCAAATCTCTTGTCCAACAGCAGGATTCGCAGGTACCAACTGTAAGGAAGGAAGTAGGCATGCTCCAAGTGCTTCCTCAATCCTTAACCTAGCATTATTTAGGTGGATACGAGGAGTGCGGTTACCACTGATAACAGCAGTATGAGAACTAAATGGTCCATCACCATTGTTTGAAAGCTCTTGGGCACAAAGATAATAGGCTCGCAGCACTTTGCAGACCTAAATATCAACAAAGTAATTGGAAAAAGTAATCGGTAAAATATACCACCAGATAACAGAAATGCAAATATAAGAAATATACCTTCTGGAGTAACAAAGTATCTCGGTACATGTAAGGTCCCACAGACACAAGCATCTCGAAAAACTCTTTAGGAAGATCAATAAAGGATCTATTGATGGATGAATTTGAAGTCTCCATAGAGTCAGAAGCAGCTGCAGAGGAGGTACTCAAACTAAATAATGACACTTGACAGACAGCCTCATAACCTGAAGAGATCGACTTCTCAATAAGCCTGAAGACACCAACCCAAGTTTAAGGTTAGCTAACTAAATTAATCGAACATGCGGATGCCCCCACCATGACATTAGAGATATAACTCGAAACTGAAAGAAAATTCCCATCAGTCAACAATGCAAGCTACAGAAGTTTATTAAACTGGTCTATCAAAGAATCTGAGACCACCTGAACAAGCCATCACAAATTTGTACATGCTCCACTGCATTAAGCCTTGCAAGTCGTTCAAGTAAGATACGAGCATGATACCTAAAAAAACAAAATTTCAAAGCATTACAGGAGAAAATCATCTTTAACTCTTGATATCAAGAAGATTGCAAAATGAAAACCCAACACATCTTACCAAAATTGAATTCAGGATAAAGAAGTAAGCACGAAGGTGTTTCAACACTACATGAAAACATACATCAATGACTTCCCACGCTGTTAGAATGTTATTATGGAATTTATGGGGCATATTAAATTCCCCAATCCCGCCCTCCTAGAAAAGTAAGTTGCTCAAAAACTACATTACAAAATAAAAGTAACTAAGAATCTAAATTCTCAAGTACTTTGGTCTGCTTCGGATTAATTTCCCCCTCTCCCGAGAGCAACATCAATCATGCTTCTAGGTGGACCTACATAAAATTACAATAACTAAATATTCCTTCTAAAGTGTCCAGTATAAGCCTTCTCAAGATTCATTTGATCTCCTTTTTTTGCTAGCAGATTTGGTCCATGTTGAAGTGGAAAATGGGAATATTCAAAGAAAACCCGAATACCATATATAGATATGCAAAACAGCCACACGCAGACATTTTAAGGGAAGTAGGCTGTGAGTGACATAAGCACCTTCAGTTCCCATTAATTTTACAATCAGCATTCTTGTATTTATATCTCAGTCCCATCAACAATTGAATTTTTTTATAATAAAATTAATTTAACAAAAAAGGTAGTTGCCAATAACTTAACAGCAACTATGCTTTTATCTGACCATGTGGGACCAACTATATGAATCATATCTCACTATCCCGCTCAGTTGAGACAAAAACATCACTTTATGTTTAAATATCACATATCTTTCTGAAAGTCTTTTTCCCTGGTCTTTTTAAGTCTTCTTTCCCATTTAATTTGCTTTAAAAGGTTTTAAACCAGCTTCATTGCCTTGACTAACTGATTATATTAGCTGGTATGACTAGCAGTTTGATTTAGCTGTTTGTTTACAAGTGTTTGCTAGGTAACTGATAGTTATTTTATTGTGTTAAATGACGAAGAAAAAAAACAGTATAATTCCAATCAAAAATTATTTTATATATAGTAAATAAAAGTATGTGTGTATATATACCAGAACAGTTTCGTGTGTACATATATACTAGAACAATTTCGTCAACCCACACAACAGAAGCCCAGATTTACATACTGAATATTTATTTAGTGTAATAATACTGTATATAACTTTTTTATTCATTTAAATTATGTTGACCATTGTTTACTTGTGGCTTGTACTATATTAAAGTAGAATTACATATATTCTGTTTTGCGTACTGCCAGATGTGAAACACTTAGATTCTAATGTTTTCCTCCACTTTTCTATTTTGACAACTATGTCTTCTCTTGTGAATCAATAAAAACTATATCATTGGTAAATAGCATCCATTCAGGTCTTGCTCCTCACAAATAGTTACTAATCTTATCAATGACTTGAGCATAAAGAGACATGGCGCCAAGTATATCTTTGGTTTAACCTACAAAGTTTGGAAAGTTGCCCAATAATTCCACCCTTGTTCTTAACCATGTCTTCATACATATATTTTTACCACATGAACATTCTAATATGAGAATCAACAAGAAACGTAGCATTACAATTTACAAATAGTAATACACTGAAAGAAGGAGAAGCAGATCAACCAAATATCATAACAATAAATTAAATGGGATTGGGCATTACACCCAAGCAGACAATCAAAATAGCTACAACTAAAGCACTCTGTGCCCCCCAGATAGTCATGCAAATGACTGGTACAAGAATCTTAGAAAGAACTTAGTCAGCCAAAAAGAAAATTGATAATAATTATCAAATTACCAGTCATCAACTGCCAGGAATCCCATGAGCAAACCCAAAGTCTGATTGTTTTCAAGCTCTGGTAAACGCTCAGCAACTGCCTCAGTCTCCAAGTCTAGAGCAGCGAAAAGGTCTACTGAAACATCACCTTGCTTATCATCATCCATAAGATCTTTTCCGGTAGCAGCGAGATTAATCTTCCCAATTTTATTAGCCTGTTACAAAGCATCCCCATCTCAATTGTTTGTCAAAACAAGAATCCAGCTAAATCATAAATTGAATGGACCATGTAGCCCAGCAACCACTTTGCAAACCCTCATATGTTGTATTTTAAACATTAGGGCATCATAACATTATAAGTATAGAACATACGTCAGCAAGAGTCATCAACGAAACACTAGAGGGAAATTCCTACAACTAGGAAAACAAATCTCGAACAGTATTTATCACAATACAGTACAAACAAGGGATAAAGTAATAGCATAAATGCAATGGCAGTAAAAAATCACTCCCGTTCCTAAAATACCCCTTCAGTGTCCAGCCCATCATTAAGCAGAACTCATACAAATATCAGACACACAGAGAGTCCGTAATGTATGGAATTTTTTTAAACATCTGTTCAGCAGCACAAACCTACTCTGCATCCTAATTGATATTAACAATTGGGCTACGAAGCAGTGACGAATGAAGGCCACACTAGCCAGCTGAAATCTTTGGCATAATTGTATTCATGAACATGCATGTCTCCGTAACTTCCCCATCTATACTTCGCTATGAGCCAGAGAATGATTTCACCGTGATTCTGTTTTTTTCAGTCCCTCTATGCTTATGAGGATGCCTAGAGTACAGAACTAAACTCGTATTCCCAGGACAGAAATCATCCAGTTCCCTTTCGCTAAGATTGCCATCATGATTGTGGCAGAAAGTGAGCACGAGACTCTTAGAATGAAAGACCCTTAAAAGTAGAAGGAAGAAAAGAACGACAAAAAAAGAAACAGGGAATGAAAACAATAATCAGAGAGGTTTGGGGATGAGAGGGTATTACAGGAATCTCAGTAATTTATTGTTGCTCTGGTAATAACATTTGCCAATAGCATTAGTTCAAAGTTAGCACGAAATCATCTTGACTTATCCCAACAAATAATTAAGAATGAATCACAAGTCATCGGTGAAACTACCTCATCAAGTCTCCTAGTGCAGAAAGCATTATAATTGTCAAAAGCCTCTTCATCCTTGGGAAGTAAATGGCAGTATCTGAAAAATGTCCACAAATGGGTAAGATGTTGATGAGAAAATATTATAGAATGCATAATTTCAGTAGAAAAGAAGGTAAAAAGAAAGGAGTTGCAACTCTTCTTAAAGAGAGATGAAGGATGCCCATACTACAGGAATGAAGAATTACAATGATCCAGGAAACAATCTCAGTAGGATGCAAAGTTACATAATTAAATACTCCTACGTTTAAAGTATAATGCTCTATGTAAGACACACATGCACAATTTAAAAAAGCGAATACACTAACGAACCTTCGATCCACTATAAGAATGATATATGCGCTTGTTTATCTTGGGAAATTAAAAGGATCATGTACGTATGACTCTACGAAGATTACACACACAGTGAATATAACAGGATTTGAACAATCCAGAAATAATGACAACTCAACTCACAGTCTTCTTTGTTTTATTTCATTTATACAGACTACGCACAGGTAATCATGAGGTTCAACTGTAAGGGAACCATGAGGTTCAACTGCAAGTGAACCATGAGGTTCAACTGTAAGTGTGTGCAATTTGAATTGATACATAGTTCCACTCTCCATTGTTTTCTACTTCTCTCCTGACTTGCACATAAGAGGCTCCATGAAAAGGGATAGTTTGCACTCCACGTTTCATGTGGACTAAAGACTAAGAAGTTCATCTACCCCTTCAACCAAAATTAATAAGCTGGGAGTGGAGGTGACCACCATTTTCGGTTTTCAGTGGAGCCATTAGAGTAGTGCAATTGCAAAAGAGACATATATGTACAACAATCACCTCAGTAAATTACAACTGAGACAAACATGATACTGAGAAAATGAATTTCGAAAACTGCCTCAAGATAGCTTTAATACCATCACTCATCATTCAAGACAAAGAAATTTCAAAACGACCAGCTCCAAGCCCAGACAGAACTTGGAGACAAGATAATGTCCATATAACCTATAACACTGTTGATACATGAATAGTAGAAGGGCACCTGAATTGCATCCAGTTCCCTCACTTTTTGTTTACTATTGTTAAACACGCAGCTTTTAAGAAACATAGATGATACTCTTCTTCTCATGTCATTCCTAATGAAAAAGATGTTGCTTTGAAAGCAAGCCAAGAAAAGTGATGCAATAGAATGTTTTACTTTACTACCTGTAGGATAATTTTACTACAAAACAAAAAAAAAATTAAAAAAATCAACTGGCTTATCTAATCAGAGACAACAGTGTCTAGGAATAAGCGAGCTTTTCCTGGGAGTATGGCATGGGTTGTCAAAGAAAATTGCTTGCAGTACATATCTGCTTGTTCCCCTTACCCTTATTTTGAAAAGGCCTCACAAACAGAAAAAAAAATTCACAAGGTTACATTGAATTATTGTTGGTCAAAAGAAAATGCTAAGGACTAGCAAGCGGGGCAACAGCATACTAAAACATCTCTAGAAGGCCTAAGATGGAAGATTTAAGGACCAAAATCATTATAAAATGAACAAAACAAGCACTGCATCCACCAATGTAAACTATTATTGTGCAAATACAGCCTCGCAAAGCAATATGATACCTGGAAAAACAAACTTACATGCTGTCAATATCAATGAAGTCCTGTTTAATCAATAGTGCAGTAAGATGAAAAAGCCTGATCGGGGTTGAATCAGTTACTTCCGCGCACTTGTAATATTGAAACTTGAAACCCAGAATCTGGGATGCATGAGACTGCATGCAATAGAATAGGAATGTTTAAATGTGTGTCTATAAGTGTGTATGCCTGTATATAATTAATCATCTTAATGCCAGTCTGAAAGAAGAAATCAAGGAAACATCACAGACTAAAAGCAATGCTAGGGATTTAGAAAGAATGAGAGTGGAGTCACCTTAGGAAACATCGGGATCAACTCCGAAAAGACATTGTTATCGGGCTGAAGTTCAAAGCATTCCAA
>JAULKJ010000014.1:8929165-8942126 GCA_032355405.1 Rubia balearica
TCGCCTTGGTGAATATCTAATGAAACAATGTTATCAAAATGACCCGATCTTCCCTTGTGTATTCATAAAACGATCGGGGCCAGTAATTGTTAAGAAGAAAGCATTGAATAAACATGTAACTCTTTGAACTCGCATGCTATAAATAAGGTTCGTTCATTTATATCTTGAGAACTTAAGTAAAAGTAGCACTATACATTCCACTCCCATTTCTTCCTCTCATTTCCACATTCATATTGTTCACATTTATAATCTAGGGAAAAGTGCAAAAATAATCTTATAAGACTAAGAAAGTGCAGGTATGACCTTGTAAAATCTGAAAGTGTATGAATGACCTTGTAAATTATGAAAGTGCAGAAATAACCTATTATTTGGTAAAATTTTGCAGTTTTACCCAATTTACACTATTCTGCCATTGACTGATACAATTTCGGCGTTGACTATTCGTGAAAAAATAAAAACACCCCTAAAGTTAAAACTACATATCCAACGTCCATTATAACCCTTGAGCTTCTTCTTCTCTACCCTAAACCCGCCACTTGACCACCACTGCCGCCTGCCGGCACAGATCACCGGCGCCATCGTACCGCCACCGCCGAAATTATTACCCTGTCATTAACTCCCGCACCGAAACCCATATGCCGCCTCACCACCCCAGATGCCACCCTACTTTCCATTTTTCGGCTTTGCAAAGACTGCGTTTTGGTCCCGTAGGCCAGCATCCAGAAGCCAACAGTTGAAAGAAAACTCCTATGGGTGCCTCACAAGAAAGAATGTTGCGCCAGGTTGAGAAACAACCCCAACATGAACATCTTCATTCAAACTGATGAAACTTTCAAACTTTCAGAACAAAACCTCCTCCGACGCCACCGCTAACAAGCCCACCACCACCATTTCCCCCTCCTCTGGCGCTGCCCCCCGGCATTCATTCAGTAAGAAAAAACCCAAGCCCAAACCCTAACCACCCGCCGGAAGCCAGCCCTATCACCCATCACTCACCACCCAGTCCCCGAAGCCAGCCCTTTCATCCCCTCATTTCGGCGATGAACCCAATAGTGCTGAACGGAAAAATGGGTTTTGGGGAAATGATCTCCGACCACCAGTATGAGCCGTCGCACGGAGAGGAAAATTGAAGATGACGCTGATCGGCGATGGCTGGTTGGGTTGCCTTTGACGGAGAAAAATATGGAGTGAAGCAATCTTGCTCTGAAGGAGACAAGGGTTAGTGATTTGGGATTGAAGAGGAAATGGGCGAATTTGCAAAGAGGGGCAACAACCCTCCCAAACTCCCTCAGATCTCTCCGCAGCCACATTATGGAGTAAAGCTGTCATGATGTTTTGTTTGGTAGGGCAAGGGTAGAGTTGTATTTTTCTTTTCTTTTTTGAATTTTTAATAGGGATATAATAGTCTTTTCATAAATTTCTGGTCAAATTGACCTTTGACATTCTGGTCAATGAATTCCAAGGTTAGATTTGCACTTTCAAATTTTACAAGGTCATATCTGCACTTTTGAAACGCATTTTTCTCTATAATCTATAATACTTTAATTACATATCACAAATATTATACTTATATTTTGTTTACAAGTTGTGATAAATAAATATTTCATAAAAAATTTAAGTTAATAAATGCACAAGCTATACAAAAATTTCCAGCAGCATATAGTTTGTGGTGCTAATGTTGCCACATGCTCATAGCAGGAGAATTCATACATTCAGAAGTTTCAACAACAGTTTCATTCACTTCGATTGCAAATCAATTTCAATCGAATGTGAGGAATTCATACCTTGTTATTATTAGGCAAGCGCAATTGAATTTTATTCGTTTGGAATTAAAATTCAGTTGTTTCGATTGTATCTTCTTCAATAGTATTCGATTGAATCATATTTTCTTCTATGAATAAGGTTGTTGAAATTTATTCGGCTCCAATCGCGTCTTTGTGTAGATCTTGTTGGATGTCACAAATTTCATCATTAATTTCACTGGAAGTTGGCCAGTGGTTGGAGGAGATCATGGGGGGGAAACGGAGAAGGATTTTTGGCCGGAAGAAGGCGACGCTTAGTAGCTCAATTTGCAGAGAATGAGGGAAAAAACAATTACTAGTGATGGCAATTTTTCCTAGGAAGAAAAGGAATTGATGACTCAATTATATTGTCATTACTCGCGTTAATGAAGCGGGTTGACCCACAAAATTTATCATTTTTTCTTTAATTGCAAGCTAGTCCTCGAACTGTTTATAAGTTTGTGAACATGCTAGCCTAAAATGATATTTTGAAATTGTGATAACAAATCTAACCAAATTAGATGCCATAATAATGTTACATATAAATGTACGTTTGTAATACTGTCCGGTGGATTGACAATATATAATAATAAGATTTAGAAAGGGAATACAAATTTGAGATATTACATTGCCAACGACAACAAACGTCTACCTAATCATGCACATCAAACTAGCTAATTAATATATACATTCAGATGGGTAAATGGAAACAGAGGCCATAATCCAGACTGATCAGTATCTTCTACTTCAGCAGCAAAAATCTACAATCCCCTATTACATATCCACAGCATTATGCTACTGCTATTACTACTTCCATCAACAAATGATTAAATCCTCCAACGTACTGTAAACTATCATGCATGTCAACCATATTCACAACATTTCGACTATCCTTTTCTTGTAAAAGCACGTACAGCCTTGGAAGGTTGCAAGAATCTGCACATATCAGCTGAAATTGGAGTAGGCGTAAGAGACACATCTAGGAACCATGAAATAGCAAAGAATCTTATTGTGAAAAACACATCCACATAGTATGCTAGTATTCTTCTCACTGAATAAGGATGCCAAGATTCTGAGGCTGTGATGGGTAGATTTATACTCGGGCTGGGAAGATAAGGTGGTCTTTTACATGTAGAAAGGATTGCCGGGATCAAAGGTTGCGGTAATAAGAACAGCCTGATAATTTATATCACAATGATCGCTGCTAAAGAGGTACTCAACAAGTGTAAGTAAAGAAACTCATCCAAAATAAGACAAGCTGAAGCCTCAAGGGCCAGTCCAAAAAGAGCAGTCAAAGTTTCAAATTTCCAGGGCTCATTAACTAATTCACCATTATAAAATATTTCCAGATTGAGTGTTTGCTGCGTAAACTCTTTCAGCAAATGCAACTTTCTAACGACCAAAATATGATGGGAGGTTTTTTTCTTGCGCAAGTCAGAATTTTTATGGCTAGCAAGGATAATGATACGAAATAGGAGTATAATTTAAAGCAGACACTAGCAATGAACAACTGCAACACTTACCAATTTAGAGTGAATTCTATTTTTGCGGTGGAGACTCTGGTTCAGAACCACAAACAGAGGAAAAGGAAATGGTGTCTTCCTTTGGTATCGCGACAAAGTTCAATGGAGCTGTGGAAAGCCTTCTCATGTCCTTGAAGTATCCATTTTGACGCCCAGAGTAGGAACGAGGTGTTAGAAGTTCTGGAGTTGCACTCCCAGCAGAGTTTCGACGTGGTGCAGGAGTCATAGAGCCATTTCCATTGGCACGGTAACTATTTGACGCTCTGAAACTGCTGCTTCTTCGCTTTGAGCCAAATATGGCTTCCTTCTCCACTAGCAACATATCTTGGAGTTTCTTTTGGTCCTGTCAGAAGATAGAAGGGCACTCGTGTTAAGATCTACTACAATAGGGCATGATTGTCCTTGAGAATGAACGATAGAGTGCCTCAAAAATGTGTATATTTGACATGATTATAGGTGTATACAACGACAACAAAGCCTTAACTCCACTACGCAGGTCAGCTATATGGACCATATATTGCCATCATGATAAGTCAAATTGCATTGTCTAACAAATCATCAGTTACAAACAAAATTTCATTCAGTAAAAAAACATTATTGGTTAACAGTAGACAATATCTAGACTACTTGGAAGATTCCTCATCGCTTCCGCCTTTTACTAGAGTTAATAGTTTAAAACCCCAAAATATTTACACTTGACAATCAAAATTTAAGACGTATAATCTCACCCGAGCTCGCTTTTTCTCCTCTTCTTTTTGCTGTCTGGTTAGTTTATAATCCTCCAATATTGATACCAGCCGCACCTATAAGGAGTTTCGTAATATATATTAGATAACGAGACTTGTCAAATTTCTACCTTCACCCAGAACAAAAATGTAGATAGAAATAACTATGATCCGTAGAGTGACTCACCCCATCATAAAGAAACAGCTTCCTTTTCTCATCTTCCCAAGCCAGTGTCTTGCTAATGAGACTGTCAACCATCACTGCACAGATGTTGCTAATCACATCAAAAGATATCATCAGTGCACGCAACAAAACACACAATTCTGGAATGAGCATGGATACCTGGAATCTTATTGACCATCACTCGAGCTCTTTCTGCTCGTTTTAAATTAATATGGGCACCTCGTCCAGCACTATAGCGGTTTTGATCCTAATAACCATCAATAACAGTCAATATGGCAAGAAGAAGTACCTCAATGATTCAGGCTCCCAAAATTTATATGAACCATTGGAAAAATAATTAGACCACACAGAAGAATTGTCTGTGTCATGTAAGTACAACCATTAGTATTTTGAAGCTTACCCGATTGTAATCTTCCAGCCAGTTCTCCTCCTCGCACGCAGAAAGCCATCTTCCAATCCTCTCTATGATTTCTTTACGGCTAAAAACTTCATCCCTTGCTCTGCTAATCTGTGTTTCTATGCTGGATAGCAGTTCACAGGGATCCAAGAGAACTATAAGGAAAATAGCTTCCATATTAATGATCTAAAAGACGTACAAGAAGAAGTTCCATAAAATTTCTTGCAAATACAAGATTCTAGAAATTGTTTTATGCGACAAATACGATACCAGAATCAATCATCGCATTAGCTTTATCAGCTGCTGTGCTTGAATCAGGTTGAATATGGGTTTCACTGCAGATATCTTCCAGCTCTTGCCTCCTCTTTAAGACCAGCTCCTTCATCCTACTTGCTTTCAGTTTAGTTAGCCTCTCAACTTCAGTGAACGTCTATCAGATTTGAGAAATAAATAGAGTTACACAAACCAAAATTATAAAGATAATTCAAATGGGAATCAAATATTCATAACCAGCCAGGGTCACACCTGTTGTATTACATCCAGTGACAATGCCCCTGGCTCAACTATTTCTGATTCTGCTGAATTGACGACCAAAGTTATCCCAGCGAAGTTAACTTGCTCTTGCTTCATAGTATCCATCAAACTCCAAAGTTCATACAGCGAAGCAGCTACATCTTTCAGCTGCAATACTGATGATTGTTAGAAAGAGATATTTAAGTCTATAAAAATAGCTTTCAGTATGCAAAAGCACCTTTTGAAGTCTGACTTTTCTTTCTGTTTTTAACTTTAAGATAGTTTGATCTAAGCCTTCTAATGTGGTGTCGCTGATATTGGTACTTTGTTCCAGAATGCTTCCATGTAGAGTTGGATGAACTTCACCAACAGTTTTGCTGAAATCCAAGCCAAGTACACCACATAAGGTGTGCACCTCATTGACAGACTCCAAAACATTTTTGAGGCGTTCAGACTGCCAAAATCAAAAGAAAAACAAACAAACCAATAAATAGTACACCAATTTGCCAATGTTCTCATTAAAAAAAAATTCTAACATAATAGATACCAATAAAGATTTTTTAAAAAGGGACTGTATTGTTAAATGAAGAAGATTTTCTACAATGTTAATATATAGCAACAAAATTCACAGGAAGTACAATTTAATTCATCAGAGATACCCAAGGGAAAGGGGGAGGTGGGGACTGCATATAAACAAAGAATTCAGTCTCCTAATTTCTGCAATTTAAAGAAATGAGGAACACTGGAGCTCTAAAACATGAGCAATTTCACTTTATTATCAACAAGTCTCAGATAGCTTCAAGGAAACAACATTAAAAGTCATGCTTTTGAGGAAGTACCGAGGAAACTGAACTTATTTTCTGTTCACAGTGGATGTTTTCCACATATTTCTTCAAGCTAGTAAACATAAAAATGTCTGAAATTGCCATTTGGAATGCATACCTTTTCCTTTTGGAGAGTACGAAGATTAGTTTGATATTCTGAGAGTTTTCTCAGTGACAGGTCCTGTTCTTCCAGATTCATGGAATTCACTGAATTGTTAAGGTTGCTGTATCCAGATATCTCAGATGATATCTTCTCAATTTGAATTCTAATTTCAGTAAATTGTTTCAACCGCTCTTCTCTTTTTATTTTCAGATCCTCAACTAGAGGTGCGATATATGCAAGCTGCTCTTTCAAAGACGATCTCTTCTCCAACTCGATCTAAACAATGCAAAATACTTGGTTAGTATTAACACCACATACCAGCTAAGTAATATGGATGTGAACGGTGGAATAGATGAATATTATTTTAACTAAAGCTCCTTTATTTTTACTTCAGTACGCAAGCAATAGTTCTTGGGATTCAACCTCAACATGTGAACTATAATACTACACAAGCAACAGTTCCTGGAACTCAACAAGATCCAATGACAGCGCGCATAGAACAGTGTGTCTCAGTCATAAAGCACTTTCAGTTTATGCACATTCGAAAGAAATTTAGCACAAGAAGCAAAGAAAAGCTCATGCAGCTGGTCTTACGAAAGAAGGTAATCGGGTGCTTCTGCCGTCCTAGCTAAGACAAAGTTGCTTGTCTATTGGTCATTCAGATAAAATTAGCTAACTTCAATCATTAAATTCGTATTCATATAGGTAAGAATACTATATCTACTGCATATTTTTAAATACAAACTTCAATTACTAAGTAACTATCTAAAGTCAAACAGGCAACTTTGATTGAGTCAACTATATGAGGGAGCAAATGAGGTCAACTTCACAGAGTCGAAATCATAACATAGGCATTCACAGAGATACATCTTCCACCCTGAGAGATGAAACATTTTATAGTTTTGAATAAAAAGGATTATTACCGGAGAATTAAGACTGGTTTCTCCAAAACAAGCCGTAAGGGTAGCGAGCTCAGCTTCCTTGGCAGCAACAGATTGATGAAGACGTGCCTTGGAGTTGGCAGTCTCATCAACCTTTCTTCTATAAACTTGGAAGCACTCTCTCTCCATATCCAACAGCATGCGGTCCTTTTCACTTTCTGTCTCGCCAATATCTGTCCATAATTGCTGCTCAACATAATACACTCCATAATTGCTACAAGATTCATCATCTTTAAACTAATTGAGGAATCATAGTACTCCAAAGAAACCTTGCAGTTATAATCTCAACAAGTAAAATTATGTTTCTCTCCTCCTGTCCCACTATTATTGTGTTATCATCAAAATAACTAAGAAATAAAAACAAAGAAAATGGATTTAATGGAATATTTTTGAAATATAAACAAAAGAAAGTAAGACAAACATCAATAGAAAGTAGTGAATAAAAATAAATGAAAGGAACAAAGGAAGTATTAGATGTTAGATTGTAGCTAACTTCAACGTAAAACAGAATCGAAATTCTAACAGTGTATGGTAAGTCAACCAGGTCGTGCTCGTGACCAAGGTTCCAGTTTATTTAATTTTTGCAAAACACTCCAATTTTAACTACGGACTGTAGAGGGCTAAAATGAAGGGCGGTGGAGGAAATACAAGCAGAGCCAAAAGTGTTTGCAGTAAAATTAGAGTGATGATGACACTTTGAAGAAAAAGCTTCCACCGACAGAAGATAAGATAAGGAGACATACCTCAAGTTCTTTGAGCAACACACTGCAGGAAGTAATGCTACTTCGCTCAGAGTTGCCGCCAAATGACGTCATTGAATTCCCACGTGAAGAAAGAGGCTTGTGAGCCTAAGTCAAACTAAAACTTGCCAGAAGAACAAAAGGGCAACCCAATTAGCAGATCTGAACCTCTGGCCTTCAGCTTTGAAGCAGCCACCAAACACAGGGAAAAGGGCACCAACAACTAGGCTATAATTGTTTTTGGAAGGAAAGTGATCTGTTCTAAGTAGGTACAGCAGCCAACCAAGTGAAGTACATTATACTAAGAAAGAATAACAGTCTGTAGCTGGGACCAACCAAATGCTGACTAAGTAAATGGATGAGAGTTGTAACCTCTAGGGTAAGTAAATGGATCTGTGGAGTGGAAGGAAGAGAGATTTTTCGACCGACCTCAGGTAGTGGAAATGAGGATGGTGCCATCCATCGGGGATTCCGAGTATTAAATACTCACGGGAACAATGATTAAAATACTTCCTCAATTATTATGGAATCCAGTATTATCTACAACACCCTAATCATTTTAAATTCTGTTAATTACACAATAATAATCTACCAACTGCTTTTCTCTTTCCTTTATTTAAAGTCCTCATTTATGTCGGTTAGCCACTAATCCCAACTGATATTACCACCACTATTGGCACGTTTATTTTTTTTTTCAAGTCAACCTTGGTAAATTTTGACCCTATAGATAAATTAATATATTTATGATAAAAATATCAGGTGAGTTGTTAGATTTATCTTGACATCTATTTTTAAAATATCAATTTTTCATGCGAAATTGTTATATGTAACTAGAGATATTGACAGTCAAACATGATCATTGAAAATCGTGAAAAAATAAACATGTCAATTCTGCCGGGACTGAGGGAGTATCAATTAAAATAAATCGGTGTTTCTCCATCCAAATGAGAAGATGGAGATGGAGAAAAAATACTAAGAAAAAGTTGTATTTTTTGAAGAGAAATGGAGAATATGGTTGGGTAATTAAAAATGATGGTAATTCCATTTATTTTAATAAGTATGGTGCACCAAAAATGCAAGAAATTGGATTTTCGATCTGGTTCGTTCGTGTGTTCGTGGTTCGTTTTTATATTTTTAAGTAGGAGTTCTATTTATTTGGATAGTTGGTCTCTTGAAATTCGGTTTTTCACTAAGTTATAGAAAAATTGAAGTTTAAAATACAAATTAGAAGAAATCAAGATAAAAAATTTGGGTTGCATATTTATAACTACTCCACGATGCATAATAAAATTTTAATATTTAAAATCTTTATTTTTCTATAATTCTAATTCAACGTCGTTTTTCCATATGTCTATGGAAAGACGGTCTTTTACAAGATGTCTTATTTGGAGGGGGTCGATCTGTGTTTTTATCAAGATATTAATTTACAGTTTGGACAACATAGATTGTGTTTTGGATTAAGTGATGTTACAGTTCTTGAAAATCCATGTTTGGTGTAATAATATAGTGATGCGTGATGCACTCCTCTCAATCAAGTAGTCATTATTATTGTAGGAAGCAATTTAATATCCACGAGGTCAATATAACAATTTATTAGATCTTTAATATGTAATAGTACAAATGATCAATCTGGTAGATGTTTAATTAATTTTTTAACAATAAACTAGGGAGTACCATCGCGCGTTGCATAATATTATGAATTAAAATATTAGGGTGTACATTTTGTGTCTTACATTTAATTTTTTTTTTAAAAAGTTTATTTAACATTTTAAAGTTTAGTTATCTAAGGAAAACAATATCAGTTATGAAGTAAAATAATTAATTTAGTTAGAAATCGTTAAATATTGAATACAATAAAAATTAATTTTTTAATAATATTTCATTAAAATATTTTTAAAAGTAATTATTTATATGTTGAGATTCATTTTAAAATGTTATCATAATCATGTGTAGTATCTCATTGCAACAAATGAAAGTAAATATCAAAAGACCTAATTAGTCTCACTAATTATAAAATGTCCTCATTTAACAGTTAGTCGGTCTAAAATAAGAGTTTGTCGTATATAATAAATAAATAACATGTATACATATTTATAAAATAAGACTTTGTCATTTAATGTTATTATTTCAAATTAGATTTTCTTTAGTGATATATGTATTATAAGATATTTATGTTTTAAAATATATTTTTAAAATTTATATATTTTAAAAAGTTATGATTAATTATATATAGTTAGTGATATATATTATGAGATATTTATGATTTTAAATATATTTTTAAAATTTATATATTCTAAAAAGTCATGATTAATTATATATAGTAAAGAATTAAAGTCAGTAGCATATTATAATATTAGTATGTTATTTTTAGACAACTTGGGTTTAGGTCAGTCAAAATGACTTCAATATCCCCGGTTGACAGTACAAAAGAAATAATTTCTATTATGTGGTGATTGGAATTATGAGATATTTATGGTTTTAAACATATTTTTAAAATTTATATATTTTAAAAAGTATATAGTAAATAATTAAAGTCAGTAACATATTATAATATTAGTATATTATTTTTAGACAACTTGGCGGGTTTAGCTCAGTCAAAATGACTTAAATATTTCCGATCAACAATGCAAAACAAGCAATTTCTATTATATATTGCTTGGGATTAGTTACTTAGAAGTTAATATGGCAATTTCAATGATTATGTCCAATTTAACGTTTTTTCCCACCAACTTTGTACAATTACTTTTTAAAAAGGATATAGGAAGGACAATTGACTACGAAACAAACTTCCAATAATTGTCCAATTGAACAGCCAATGCAAGAAGCCCTATAATTAGTATATCTGTGTTAATGTTGACACTTTTTTCATCAACAAATTGTGGTGGATCTCTACACTTATCATTATTCATTTGTTGAGGTGTAACGTTACTATTCACACACTAATATTCTCATTCTCCTATTATTATTTTTTGTACTCCCTCCGTTCAATATAGTGGGACACGTCATTTTTTGGCACGAAAATTTATAAGATGTTAGGTAAAATTTTGAAAAAGATCGTCTTTCCATAGGCTAATGGAATGACGGGGTTTAATTAGAATAATAAAATGTAAAAGGTGTTGATTGCAATATTAAAAATTTACTAACAACGTGTAGTAATTATAAAGTTTATAATCTGATTCATGCAACCTGAAAATTTTATCTTAATTTCTTCTAATTTACATTTTAAACCTTGGTATTTTCATGACTTATGGAAAGATCGTCTTTCAACAGACAGACTCAAGATGTTAAATGGGTGGAGGGGATTGAATTGAATGTACTGTGAAAAGTAAAATATATGGTTTACATTTATCTAGATGTTTCCATTTTCCGTATAAAAGGCAAAGAATACCAAACTAAAAAAAATCTCAAAATAGTAAGTGTGTCAATATTGGCTGAACGGGAGGGAGTAAATAAACTTGCATGTCTAGGTAGTCAATTTACCATTAATATCACTTAACGTATATAAGCACTTATCCATCGACACGACAATGTGCAGATTCAGAATGCAACACATCAGTATGACTATACCAAGCCTTGATAGAAAAAAAAAATCTTCTGTTTTTTTCTTCAATTTTCTAAACACATATTTATTCATTAATAGTTTTAATAAGATGAAAAGTGATGTTTAACATTCGTCTTTTTATAGAGCTGAAAAATCCTCTTTTTTTGCAAAAATATATAGAGCTAAAAGAGCGGATTTTTTGGTTGGTCACGATTTTCTAAATTTCTAAATATTATACTTTATTTAAACAGTCAGCAATTAACCAACATTTTTTTAAAATAATAATAATTTAAAGATGCTAACCCCTTTGTCCCATTTCAAACTGCAATTTAAGTATTTATTTAGTCAAAATTTTCTAATTTTGACCCTAAAATTGAATTGGTGTATAAGTATAAATACTATACTGTGCAATACATTGTTAGATTCGTATAACGTATATTTTCGAAATATTAATTTTTCACAAGTTTTTAATTATCCTTATTAAAAGATATTAAAGATCAAATATTTTTCAAATCAACTGTCAAAAATCAAAAGGTGAAATTTGAAATGGGATGTAAGGAGTGTAAAAAAAATGACCAACAACGATTGACATCCAAACAAACTAACTTCTAGCCATAATCAATATATTGTAAGGATATCTAAATTACGAGTCAACCAGACTGATCATGTAACTATTATCGATTAGACATTCAATAAAAAATACTCTCTTTATCCCCACTTAAGTTGCACTTTTACTATTTATCAGTCAAAACTATCAAATTTTGACTACATATTTAAATAGACATATAAACAATAATATTATTGCATGTGATATTGTTGGATTCGTCGTAATAAATAGTTTATAATATCAACATTTTTATTTGTTGTTATATACGTTGTTAAACACATTAACGGTCAAACATATTTTTTTAAAGATCGTAAAAAAAAATTTGTGCACTTTACGATGGGACAGAGGGAGTATAATATTTTCATCGGAGATATTAACTCATTCTTCAAAAAAATCTCAACCGCATAACGAAAAGAAGCGTTCTACACATCAATTTCACTGAGCCAGTCATAAATCTTAGACTTTATTTTTAAAATGGGTGGAGGTATGTGTATAGTGGTCCCCCCAAGTGATCCATAGTCGCGGTCATGGAAAATGTGTGAAACTTGGGGAGTAGTGGAAATAATTTACTAGGTTTATTATGGTTAAGGGACCATTCTTATAACTTAAGTGTGTGGTGAACCAAGTCTTTCAATAATTTAGTCTTTCTTTTGGACTCTTTCTTCCTTTATCCTTTAGTTTTTTATTTTGTGTTGTGCCCTTTCATTTTTTTAGTTCTCCCTTTATTTTTTTAGATAATAATATTGATTAGAATCATCATGACATAGTTCTTATCATACACCATTTTAACTGTAACATACATATATAAAAATATTTATTTATTTATTTTGATTGAGCTATGTAGTTATTTGAGTTAACATCTAAACACTTACTAATGAATACGTTTTTTTAAAAAAAAATAAATTCCAACACAACTTAATCATAGATTCATAATTAGGGGTGGCAAATGGGAGACGGGTCAAATATGGGTTGGGTACAATGGATATTAAAAAATATGGGTATGATCCATTTTATGATGGGTAAAAATGGGTTGGGTCAAAACGGGTCGAGTTGAAACCCGCTCAACCCGCGGGTTGAAAGTC
>JAULKJ010000014.1:9010919-9025619 GCA_032355405.1 Rubia balearica
TGATTGAATTATTTTATTACATTGAGAGACTTGGTTTTCCATATGACCGAGAGTTGGCCATTGACATCATTCTTCATTCACTTCTCAAGGGCTAGGATGCTTTCAAGTTGAATTATAATATGAATGGACAGGAGAAGACTTTGACTGGGATGCATTGGATGTTTAAAATTGATAAGCCAAGTGTTAAGAATGAAATCAAGAAAGAGATTCTCATGATAGAAAAGGGAAATGGGTTCAAGAAGTCATGGAAGAAGAAGGAAGTGGCAAAGGGTAAGGGGAAGGGAAAGGGAAATGGTAAGAAAGATGCCAATGCTCCTAAATTGCAACCTTCTGCTAAGAAGCAGAAAGGTTCAAGTTCTGATAAGTCCCAATGCTTCTAGTGAAATGACACTGGATATTGGAAAAGGGAACGGTCACTAGAAGTGAAGGTATTTTAGTTATAGACTGTCATTTTGTTAACCCTACTTCATGAGTATTAGATATCGGATGCAGTTCTCACATTTTTTCAAATGTCCAGGGACTAACAAAAAGTATGAGTTTGCCGAAAGGAGAAGTTGACCTATGAATGGGAAATGGAGCAAGGGTTGTTGTATTAGCCATAGGAACGTATCATTTTTCTTTGCCCTCTAGGCTTACACTAGATTTTAGTAATTGTTATTTTGTTCCAAGTGTTAACAAAAAAGTTATCACTATTTCTATGTTAGACATGGAAGGTTTCCATTTTATAATAAAGGACAGTTGCTGTTCAATTTATTTGAAAGAGATGTGTTATGGATCAACAAAGTTAAGCAATAATCTTTACTTGCTTGATTTGGATACACATGTTTTTAATGTAAATATTAAAAAGGCTAAAACAAATAATTTGAATCCAAATTACCTTGTCATTGTCGATTAGGCCACATCAACATAAAATGCATTACGATACTCCAAAAGGAGGGCATTTTGGAATCATTTGACATGGAGTCGATCAATTGATAAGTGTGAATCTTGTTTGATGGAGAACATGACAAAATCACCATTCAATGGGTTGGGTGAAAGAGAAATTGAACTATTGAGTCTTATTCACACTGAAGTGTGTGAATCAATAAGTTCAAACGCAAGAGGTGGATTCAGTTACTTCATTACATTCTTTTATGATTTTAGTAGATATGGTTATGTCTATTTGATGAGAGAAAAATTGGAATCCTTTGAAAAATTTAAGGAGTTCCAAAATAAAATTTAGAATCAACTTGGCAAGAAAATAAAAGCACTTCAATTAGATAAAGGGGGGCGAATAATTGAGCCAGGAATTCGTTCACCATCTGAAATATTGTGGAATTATTTCACAAATGACTCCTCTAGGAACACCACAATGGAATCGTGTTTCAGAATGGTGAAATAGAACCTTATTGGATATGGTTCGTTCGATGATGGGTCAATCCAATCTTACAATTTTATTTTTGGGACATTATCCTCTACAACAACTTTCACACTAAACCGAGTGTCGTCTAACGGTCTAGAAAAGATGCCATATGAGTTATGGACATTAAGGGTTCCTTTTATGTCTTTTCACAAGGTTTTGGGTTGCGAATTATTTTTCAAAAGGTTAATCTCTGACAAACTTGCATCCAAGTCTGACAAATGTCTTTTGTAGGATATCCAAAAGAGACAAAGGTGTATACTTCTACAAATATTCTGAGAACAAAGTTTTTGTTGCTTGAGATGGTGTTTTTTTGGAGAAGGATTATCTTTCCAAAATGACAGGTGGGGGAAAAATAGACCTCAACAAGGTTCAAGGTGAGAAACAATCAGAGCTGGAAACATCTATCCCTTCAGAAACACCTATTTTCCTACGATGAATTCGGAACAAGGCTTAGAGACAACTGAAGTCACTCTTACCCCACGCAGGTCTAAAAGGTTTAGGCTTCAGACAAATAGGTACACTAATGTCCTTTTGACTGAAAACCATGAAATCATGCTTTTAGAAGTGATGAGCCACCGACCTACAATCAAGCCTTAATGAATCTTGACTTTGCAAAGTGGCTTGAAGCCATGAAATCTGAAATAGACTCTATGTATGAAAATCAAGTTTGGAAATTGGTTGAATCACCAGATGGGGTAAAACCCATTAGAAACAAATGGGTCTTTAAAAACAATACTTACAAGGATGGATACTTTTACATTATCAAGGATAGACTAGAAACTAAAGGGTATCAATAAGTCCACTGGGTGGATTATGATGGACTATGATGAAACCATTTCTTCAGTTGCAATGCTTAAATCTTTTCGGATTCTCCTAGAAATTGTAGCTTAATGGGATTTTGGAAGAGGGTGTGTATATGACACAACCTGAGGGTTTTGTAGACAAAGACAATGCTAGGAAGGTATGCAACTTTAGAAGCCATTTTGAGGATTGAATCAAGCATCCATAAGTTGGAACTACATTTCGATGAAGCAATTTGAAATTTTGTCTTTCAAACAAGTGTGAAAGAATCTTGTATATACAAGAAGGTTAGTGGGAGCAAGATAGTGTCCTTGTCCTTTATGACGATGACATTTTGATTATTGGAAATGATATTTCTATGCTGGAGTCTGTAAAAGCTTGGCTTGGAAACTGTTTAAAAACAAAGGATTTGGGAGAAGCAGAGTACATATTGGGCATCAAGATCTGTAGACATAGATCAAAGAGGATGATTGGACTTAGTCAAAGAACTTATACTGATAAGGTTCTAGAAAGGTTCAACATGAAAGACGGTAAAATAGGATTTCTACTCATGACTCATGGCATGACTCTACGTAAGATAAAGTGTCCAAAAACACCTGATGAGCGAGAGAGAATGAGTATGATACCTTATGTATTGGGAAAAAGGATCTATCATGTATGATATAATATGTACTTGGCCTGATATCTCATATGCTCTGAGCACAACAAGTAGATATCAATCAGACCAAGGTGATAGGCATTACTGTGCAGCTAAGAACATTATGAAGTACGTGAAAAATACTAAAGATACATTCCTGGTGTATGGTGGACAAGATGAGTTGGTTGTTGAGGGGTTTACTGGTGCGAACTTACTGATAGAGATGATTTCAGATCTCAATCTGGTTACATCTTCTGTTTCAACGAAAGAGCAATGAGCTGGAAAAGTGCTAAGAAAAGCACTATTGAGGATTCTACAACTGAAGCTGAGTACATTTCCACTTTTAAGGGTACAAAATAAGCTCTTTGGAGTAGGAGTTTCATCACATAGCTTGGTGTATTCCCCAGCATAGGTGACATGAAAGCTATGTATTGTGATAGTACTGGAGCCATTGCTCAAGCAAAGGAGCCAATGGAACACCACTAGTCCAAACATGTACTCAGTAAATTTCACATTCTTCTAGAGTTTGTTGAGAGAGGTGAAGTTACGATATGCAAGGTGGGACAGGATACCAATGTGGACTATCCTCTAACTAAACCTCTTCCGTAGACGAAACACGAAGTTCATAAATTTTTGATAGGAATCAAACATAATGGAATTTGGCTGTGATTTCTTTGATGTTTTATTCATGATTGTATTTCATGATTTTATAAATTGAAGATTAAACCATTTAATTTCTAGGGAATTATATTTTCATATTCATTTAATTTGTTTCAGTGTTAAATGAAAGTCCAAAATCAATTTACATCTCCATATAGGATATCAAGAATATATCCTGGATAATGAAACCCTATTTAGTGAACTGGAGTGTAAAATTGATTGTGTCCCAAGTCTAGGTGATTGAGAATAGACACTAATGACTGATAAGACTAGTTTGCAAGTTGATTCACATTGTTGTTTCATGGGCTGAAGGACACTGGATGTCATGAATCGATTGGAGATAAACACCTTCATGCATGTGTTGACCATTTCATTTGATTGCTAGTTTTAGTTAAGTTTACACGAGAAAGGGTTTAGATGACCAATATTAGTTTTCTTATCTAAATTCTAGGTTTTGCAGACTTAATTGAATCTAATGGACACTTTGTATTCACGAGCACCTAGATTTTCCTTTATGAGAAAACTAGTATGTTGCTCATGAGTATTTCAACATCATTCGGTAGAAGGCCATCCATAAGAGTGGCAGAAAATATTTGAGGACCATTTGAAAAAATGGTAAAAGATATTTGAAGGCCATTTGCGAGAGTGGTAGTACACAGAAGGTCACAGACCAAAATGCATGATAGTAGTTGGAATTGAGCCAAAAAAGGAGGAGTCAGAGTTTAACAAGGTAAAAAATGAAAGCAATTATGGACCAGCCGAACTAGCCAACCGCCCTATACAAACTAGCCAGCAAGTATGAGGCAATCTAGCCGGTGTGAGGTTATAGCCTAGCATGAGCCGTGATAGGGGTGTCAGCACAGACCTTTTAGCACCAGCCAGTCCGTGTCACCTAAATTGCTCTAAAGGCTAAGTATGGACACAGACCACACCGTTTCACACGGTTCGTATTGTTTCAACTCCAAAATAAAAAGACCAACCTATGGGGTGTGAAGAACGACATGGCCCTTGCCGTTCAACTGGTCAAAAAGTGCATCAACATATTCATAAAGGGGCACACAATCAGAAGTTCAAAATGGGGCACCAGCTGATGCCTCGTGCCACCACGAGGCAACATAGCCCATTCCTATTTTCTTGATTTGGTGTGTGGCCCTTGTCAACACAAGGATAACCAACTGGCATGGCCCTTGCCATTTTTCACTAGCAATGTCAATTGTGGCTGGTAGGATTTTTTAGCCTTTTTTTGACCTTTTTCAAGGCCTAATTCCCTATTGCTATACATACAAACCTATGTCTAATACGATTTAAGTTTACGCTCATCTTATACTCTTAAAAGTAGGATAGAAAGAGAAAGGAACTCTTCCTTCTCTTTAAAATTTGTTCTCTTCTCTTCTTCTCTTTATTTTTTTTATTTTTCACGAAAGCATTGAATCCAATGAAATATTTGGGTGTAATGCTTAGAGAATTGTGAATTAACTTGGGGTTTGTATTGTATTCTTGATTTGGTGTTTGTTTTGAGATATTTCTTAGATCTACCTATTTTCTATGTGTTTATGATTATTATGTATGCTTGTTCTTCATGTTCTTAACAATTGCATGATTGTCACACTAAGACTGGTACACACTATTGTCTACTTTAATGTTGATGAAATTATTGACATCCCTTAGGGAAGGAAACCTAGATGTGCTTGAGGTAACGATAGTCCGGGACTATATGGGTGTGTGCATATGGGTCATTGAATCAACGTTGCGATAGACCATACACTAGTTTTTGCCAGAAAATTGGCTTAAAGGTTTACATATAGAGATATTGTTAGTATCAAACTAGGGTTATCGTTATGTAACCCTAGAGTCATCGAAACGGTGCTTTACACCTTAGCCTTTTTAGTACTAGGGAGAAGTATTTGGGTGTAGTGCTCGCGACGTAATTGTACGAAGGAGATTCAGATATATATAGCAGACAAGGCCATTGTTGCATTTACCTAATTACGAAGGTGGTGTCGATGAAAAATTATATGCACATCCTACGTGGAAGGTATGGGGAAGTGTCGACCATCGACCACACCATGCGTCATAAACACTGGAATAGGCTTGTATATCTTGTATGTGATGGAATCAATAATCAGAACAAAACTGATCATGTTCGCAAATACTCCCCGAGTTCTAGTTTATGTAGTTTATTATCTTGTGATTTACCTGATATTAGTTGTTAGTAAACCCCCCTAACAAATACTGTTGTAGCAATACCAGTTATTCCTGATACGTGATCGGATTGACGACCCGTCGCGGCTGTCTGTAGTTAACTTTTAGATTTCTGACATCTCTGTGGGCGATCCCGATCTTGCCAAAATCTACCCCATAGGTAGCATAGTAGTAGGAACTGGAGCAAAAATACAAATTTCATCTTTGACATGCTTCCCTCTCAATTTAGTGAGTGCATTCTCCCATGAAAAGGATTGTGTATTTATTACTGACGATAAGAGGGGACTGGTCAAATTTTAGCCCCGTTGCAGGGGATGTTAGTCGAAAGCTCTAGTTGTTAACTTGCATAGCTTTTTAGTTCAGTCGTTAGTGTTTTTTTGTTGGATTTTGTTGTTGAGCCTTTGTGATAGTAATTCGGGTACTTCTATTCCTTGTGTTAGTGTTTCTTCTAGTTGGATATTTTTAGCTCCTAGTTTATGGTACATGCCCATGCCAAAAAGTTAGGGACTTTACACTATCTAACAGAGTAAGTAGGTAGTCAGAGAATAATGAGGAAGAGAGCTAGAGTGGGGGTTCCACAAGAACTAACTCTTGTAGTTGAAGAACCAGAAGAAATGACGGAAAATAATCACACACTTAGGAAGTTGATGGCTCCTAACTTTTAGAATAAACCCCTATGTTTTATCTTTCCATCCTTTCCATCCAATGTGACTTGTGAGCTCAAGCGCGTCATGATCCATCCTTTACCAATTTTTCATGGAATGGCCGGTGAAGATCCGAACAAGTACTTGTTGGAGTTTCATCTAGTTTGCACCAATATAAAGCCACTGGGAGTCTTGAAATTTTTTTACAATTTGAGGTTATTTCCCTTCTCGCTGAGGGATACGGACAAGGATTGGTTATACTACCTTCCGCTGGTCGCATCACCTCCTAAATGAACATGAAGCAGAGATTTCTCAGGAAATATTTTCTAGCTTCCAAGTCTGCAGGTCTAAGAAGAATCTCTCTAATACATACCAGTTTGCAAATGAATCCCTTTATGAGTATTGGGAAAGATTCAAGAGGCTATTGGCGAACTTTCCATATCATCCGTTCAAAGAGGGTGATTTGGTACAATATTTATTCGGGGGATTTTGTGATGATGACATGATAGTGGTGAATTCCGCATGTAACATTTCAATTGCCAATAAGAGTCCAAAAGATGCGATGGTGCTCTTCGAAGAAATGAACAATGGAATGAGGCAACTTGGAACTAGATATTAACTGAAGACAGTGGATGAGCCGGCTCAATATCCCAAGCTAGAAGAGAAATTCTAAGAGTTTAGTTCTATGATGAAAGAATTAATGAATGGGAGAGTTCACCCAGTCAAGTTTTGTGGAATTTTTAGTCTCGATCATCACACAGACACTTGTCCACAAATGGTAGAAGAATTGGAACATGTGAAGGTATTGGAATTCAATGGTGTCAATAGGCAACAATTTAGTAGGGTGAAACAACAACAAGGGTTCCAGGGAACTAAGGAGGTGAAAGGTATGATGCCTAAGCTAATACCTTTGACCCTAGGTACAACGATCACCCCAACTTCTGTTGGCACTAGGAGAATAAAGTTCAAGGGTACAATGAAGGTGGACAAGATCCACCTCAACCATATCCAAGGGGAGAAAGACCTTCCAACAACAATGCATCAGTTTACACGTCAGATCGAGAAGAAATTTTGAAGGCTATTTCCAATTAGCTAAGAAACAAGATGTTTTTGTGGGGTTCACAAGGGGGAGATTGAAGATCTCGGGACTAGGCCTTTTTCAAACGTAAAGAACCTAGAAATAAATGTCGGGAAACTCACAACCTTGGTGAGCCAATTTGAGGCCAAAGTGTCCGAAAAAATTCCTTCCCAACCGGAGATCAATCAGAGAAATGTGAGCTCTTTGAAGCTAAGAGGGAAGGAGGTGCATGAGCCCGAGAATAAAATATTGCAAGAAATGACTTGACTATGGAAAGAAACAAGACCAACTTGTAGGTGCGTAAAATGGTTACAGAGGAAGATCCTATAATAGAGCTTCCTACACCCGAGGTGAGGGTGAATCCTGCACCACCTTTTCCTAGTGCACTTAGGGAAAAGACAAAGATGGCAACCATTGATGAAGACATTTGCAAGATCTTTGATAAGGTTTAGGTTAGTGTTCTACTTATGGATTTGATTGAGCATGTTCATTCTTATGCTAAGTTCTTGAAAGTTGCATGCACTGAGAAGAGGAACAGACCAATTAGGAAGGTAGGAAAATTGAAAATAGGGGGAGTGGCTACTCTTAATTATAGGAACTTGCCTAAAACATATGATGACCCTGGTATGTTTTCAATTCCTATCTCCTTAGGTTGAAAATTGGAGAAAATGGTATGATTGACTTAGGAGCATCCATCAACGTGAACCTTCTAGCCTTTATGAAAACCTAGACATAGAAGAGTTTAAGGAAACTGGGGTAGTTGTCCAATTAGCCTATCACTCCAAAGCTAGCCCTCAAAGTTTAGTTAAGGATGTAATGGTTAGAGTAGGAAATTTAGTGTTTCCGGAGGACTTCTATGTCATTGACGTAGTGCACGATGGTGGCGAGCCCTCAATTTTATTGGGGAGAACTTTTCTTAATACATCAAGAACTAAGATAGATGCTCATTTGGAAACACTAACCCTATAGGAAGAAATTGATAAGGTGGGATTTGATATTTCTAAGTCTAAGCATGATTCAACTATCTCCTCTCTTGGGTGCAAATGAATAACTTTGTGTGATGAACTTGCTCAATGTGAAAACTCATGTATGATTGATAATGATGATTTCCTTGATAAAAATCTTGATGAGAATGAAGATGATAACCTAGATGATGAGATTCTTGATGATTATGTGAGTGATAAAAAAATACCACCTTGTGCTTCAATTGTGATTACCATGTCGTCGAGAATTATGTTTTACATGATGTTAGTGATGACTTATCTATATTGAATTGTTTTCTATGCTAACTAACGTGTAGGAGTTAGTGGAGAGGGACAAGAACGTACAACATCCTCGACCACCTCCTAAACCCAATGAGATAGCTAAGAACTGTACATTGGCTAAGCATTGATATTCACCCTCTATGGCGAGCAAAGCGCTTCAAGGTAAGGATAGCATTTTGTGGAGACCCCTCCACAAGGATTTCATCATGGGTGGAGTTGCCGTTGGAAACTTCAGAGACCCAACGGCAGGTTCTTTTTGATTGAAATGTATGAAGACATAAGTTCCGAGGATAACAGTAAAAATACGGTGCTCTTTCTTGCTTTGTTTTTTATATCTTTCCGTAGATAGATTTTTCTTGTTTTTTTGTATAACAAAGTATCTTGGGATGAAACTCTTGTTTACTGATAAATTTTGAATTTGAATCACGTTCTTTTTGGTTGAAAGAAAATAGGACTTGTTGGGTGACATTTTTTCGAAAAAAAAGATGAACTAGGGAAAAAGGTCCGTGTTCACTAGTAGTCTCATGCCAGACCCCCTCAGCACGAGGCATGCCTGTGTCAGGCCCCCTCAGCACAAAAGTAGCCTTATGTCAAGACCTCTCAACATGCCACGTGTCACTACCTCATGTGGAGCTGCAGAATTGGGCCAAAAAAGCAGATTTTTTAAAAAAAAAATGAAATTTCAAGCCATAACATGCATTTTTGGCCAATTAATTTAGAAAATATTTTATTCCCAAGGATGGTTGATGTAAATAGTAATAAAATAAACATCACCACCTCACTTGGGCATTAATAAATTGGTACTATTGTCCCCTAGATTTTCTATTTTTGAAAATGCGATCTTATCTCCTTTGTACCTCCCTCCTAAATCACCTTCTTTTATAGGAGAATAATTGCTGAAAATAAGAGTTCATAGTAAATTTTCCTACCCTTGCGAATCATTTAGCTCAATCAAGTCTCTGAAGAACACTCACTCTCACTTCACCTTTGTGAAACTCGAAAAAAATGAAGCTTTTTCTCTCAAAAATTAGCATTTTTGCTTCTTCTTCTGTGGATTTTCAACTCTTAGCTTCAAGTTTTTGGTAATCCTTTGAACTCGATGTCTACTTTATTTATTTATCATTCTGATGTTGTGTTGAAGAGTTTGAATCTTGAAAAATTGATGTCTTTTTTGGGAATTATTTGGGTAATATGAATGATCTTGTATTGAACTACGTGTTGGGGAATTATATGTTCTTGTGCTTTGATGATATGTTCTTCATTGGTTATGGTGTTTAGGAGTAATGATTCTTTATTGTATGATCTTCTTGATAGGATTCTATGATTTTGTTGTTTAGGGAGAATGACTCTTGATTGGATAGCCTTTATTTGAGATAGTGATTTGGAATATGTTGGCTACTTAAAAAGAGTGTTCTTCTTGAATGATACTTGATTCATGCCTTTGTATATTCTTGTATTACCATATTCTTCTTGTTGTGATAGAATGGCTCCAAAGAGAAGAAGGCAGGAAAAGGGAACAACTTCCCGTACTAACAAAGGGAAGAATTCTGCCGAGGTTGGGAGATAAGAGCAGACAACTTCCCTTCCTCCAAACCTTGCCTTTGTTGTAGAGTTCATGGGATTAACCACCATTTTTAGGAGTGTGGCCCAAAGATGGAGAAAATTGAATAGCCCCAAAGAGGACATGTTAGAGAAGAAGTTCGCAGGCAAGGAGACCTTGGGAGATTTAGTTCTACTCGAGTCGGTCACTTATTTTCAAAACTGATTAGGCCTAGAGGGTTTCTCAAATAAGTATTCCAAGAGTTACATAAGGTAGACTTTGGAGTTTTTGTCAACTTTATAGCAAGAAACGAACAAAGATGGAAGGAGGGTCATCCATTTCCAGTTAGATGACAAAAAATACACTATATCGCATCGGGATATTGCCCAACCATTCAGGTGGATGTACGGGAAAGAGATTCTGAGGACATACCAACAAGGCCTTCCATTTTCGTTGAATAATTTTAGGAGGATTCTTTGTGCACATAGAGGAAGCATATGTGCAAGAGTATTCTAATAGTCCATCCATCATTGGGGTACGTCCAACGACTCTTGTCCATAAGGGTATTTGTTATGGAGAGATCTAACAATAAATCAGTTTTGACATCCAAGTTCTTTGGATGATGACTCCATGGGGGAATTTCTACCCCAACACGGTGGGGGCCTTCGTGGAATAATGCTTGGACATTGGAAAAAAAAGGTGGAAAGATACCAATGATAGGAATGGTTGGAATCTTAGCCCAAGACTTGGGGCATACAGTTTTGTCTCCATTCAAATTGGAAAAATTAGGTTGTTCGCGGATGTGGTATTATGGAAAAATCAGCAAGGCCTTTGATGATTGATACCACAACCTCGGAGGACCATTTGATGAGGTTGTACAGTGGCTCCACAATCTACAGTTTCATGATCCTTCCACAACCAGAGCGCACCACCATCAACCAAGACACTGTATTGGAGAAATTCTTTATAGCACCCGATCTGTGGTTTAAGAAATACTTCTACAGAGTCTTATCAAGCCCAGAGATAGACATTGAGGAGGAGAATGGTTAGACTCCATCAAGGGTACCACCTAGCTGCACTCACCTGCCAACGGACTTCCTCGACTAACTGTGCACTTTTTGGGAACAACTTGCGAGTTCTACCCAAATTGTGCTAGATATTAGTCATGAGGTAGGAGGGATAATTTTACAAATGTAGGCATTAGAGACTAAGTTAGACTATATGGAGGGCACCATACAAGTTTGGGGATCTAGGTTGGATTCCATCAAGCGAGAAGTGAAAGAGGAGTTTGCTATTGCGGATGAGAGGGTGGATGTCAAAGATGAGGCTATCGAGTAATTTATTGAGAGATTCCATATCTTAATGTGCTGGTTTTCAGGTTGTTCCCATCGAAAGGCAGGAAATGTGGTATGAAGAAAGAAGGACGAGGTGTGAGACAAGGCGTTTGAGGAGAACCATTCAGGGTCACGCGAGTGAATTCTACTACTTTATTTTCCTCACTTATGATTCTATATTTTCATTGCATTGGGATCAATTCAAAGCTCTAGTGTGGGGGGGAGCGAGTAGCGAAACACTTAAGAGTTTTTTTTTATCTCGGGATTCCTTTTTGTTTGTTATGTCATTTTTTTGGGAAAGTTTTGAATGCACTTTGGTGGTGTGTTTTGAACTTTTGGGTGTTATCTCTTTGTTGTGGGGATGTTTTGGGAAGAATTTTGGTGCATAATTTTTGTTTTTAGTTATCTTCATGTAGTATGAATCCTATCTTCGGGGCTTTTTGTGCTACACATTTAAAAAAAATTCAAAGAAATGAAAAATATGTAACCGGATAATTCGGAAACCCAAAAGGCCAACTTAGGATTGGATAGGTCAAAAGACCTAGGTAAAAATGAGAGGCAATGCCCAGCTAGGTTGGAAAACCTAGGCAAAAATGAGAGGCTATGTGGAAAACGGTGAGAAGTGAGCTCAACATGTGTGAATGCTAGAATGAAAACTCTAAAGGGCTTCTAAGAAAAATGAGAGGAATTTAGAGAAATCATAAACTAATTTGAACGTCTTTTGGACCATTTTTGGCAGTTTCTTTGGCAACATCTCTTGGATTGTCTTTGGCGGCTTCTTCGCTAGAGTTAGCTACTTTATAACTTATCATTTTACTTTTCCATTTTCTTGGAAGGATTTTGGGTGGATATATTACTTTAGCATCTTCGAAGAGAGTGAGAGTTGTGAGATATTTACTCTCTTTGGGGGAACTAGGGTAGCTTAGGAATAAGTTGCATGTGATTGTTAACTTATCTTTGCATGCTACATTCCTCTTGGATCTTTTCTTGTTTTTGTTTACTCGAGAATGAGTAAAGGTTTAAGTGTAGGGGATTTATGTTCACCTTTATGCATGCGTTAACCAATGCATTTGACACATTTGTTAATATGTTTTGTTTGGTTGATTGCTAGTTTTAGTTAGGTTTACACGACAGATGAACATTATTGATTTTCTTATCTAAATCCCAAGTTTTGTATACTTAATTGAATCGAATGGACACTTTGTGTTCAAGAGCACCTAGATTTTCCTTTGTGAGCTTGCTAGTAGGCTGCTCATGAGTATTTCAACATTATTTGCTAGAAGGGCATCTACAAGGGTGGTAGCAGATATTTGAAGGCCATTTGCAAGAATGGTAGAATATATTTGAAGGGCATTTGAGAGGATGGTAGTAGACAGAAGGCAACGGATAAAAAAGCATGGTAGTAGATGGAATTGAGCCAGAAAAGGCAGAGTCGGAGTTCAACAAGGTAAAAAATGGAAGGTATCGTCGACAGGCCGAACCAGCCAGCCAGCATGAGGTATCTTCTAGCATGGCAGTTGCCAGAGGTGGCTAGCACAAACCATTCTAACCAGCATGGGTCGTGCCAAACCTCCTTGTCGTGGACTATTTGACCACAGCCAGCCCATGTCATCTAAATTGCTTTAGAGGCTAAGTATGGATACATACTGTGCCGTTTCACACGCTCCGTGTTGTTTCAACTCCAAAATTCCAGGACCAGTCCATAGGGTGTGAAGAACGACATGACCTGCAATGTTCCATTGATGAAAAGTGTTTCTAGCCGATGGGCTGAGCCAAACAACACGGGGTGCACAATCAAAAGTTCAAAGTGGGGCAACAACTGAAAGCCCATGCCAGATCGGATAGGCCACACTAGCACAAGGCTACACTCTCCATACCATGGCATGCAGCCCGTTCAATATAAGGCTGACTGGCTGCCAAGGCTCATGCCATTTTCCACTGGTCGTGTCAATTACGACTGCTAAAGTTTTTGGCCTATTTTGGGCCTTTTTCATGGCCCAATTCACTACTACTTTTTATACCAAATACCAACCTATGTCTTCCATGGTTTAATTTTATGATCATTTTAGACTCTTAAGAGTATGGTAGAGAGAGTAAGGAGCTCTTTCTTCTCTCTAATATCTTTTCTTCTCTTCTCTTTATTTTTCTCTTCCCCAAAGTCGTTGAATCCATTGAAATATTTGGGCTCAATGTTTAGGGAGTAGTTAATTAACTTTGATATTGGGTTTGTATTTGTATTTATGATTTGGTGTTTGTTTTGTGAGATTCTTTAGATTTACCTATTTTTAAGTATTCGTGATTACTATGTTGGCTTGTTCTTCATGTTCTTGTTAATTGCATGATTATCACACCAAGACTTGCACACAACATGGTCTACTTTCATATTGGTGCAATTATTGATATCCCCTGGGGAAGGAAACCTAGATTTGTTTGGAGTAATGATAGTCTGGGACCGTATGGGTGTGCTCGTGTGGATCACCGAGTCAACGTTATGATTGACTATACACTAGTCTTAGCCTATAAATTGGCTTGAAGGGTTACAGATAGAGATAGCATTAGTAGCAAACTAGGGTTAGCGTTACAAAACCCTAGAGCCCTCGATAAGGTGCTTCACCCCCTTTGACTTTTTAGGCCTAGGGAGAAGCATTCGTTGTGTAATGCCCAGGACATAATCGTACGGGGAGATTCAGCACAATAGGTAGTGCCATTATTACACTCTCCTAATTACGGAGGCGGTACTAATACAAGATTACATTCGCACCCCATGTGATAGGTATGGGGAAGTGTTAACCACTGACCACACCACGTGTCATAAACACAAGAATAGGCTTGTATATCTTGTATGTGATGGAATCAAGGATCAGAATAACACCGTTCATCTTACACAAATACTCCCCAAGTGCTGATTTATATTGTTTATTATCTTGTTGTTTGAATGCTAGTATTTGTTAATAACCCCCCCATCCTATTTTAGCAATACTAGTTATTCCTGACACGTGATCGGATTGACGACCCAATCGCAACTATGTGTAGTTAACTTTTAGATTCCTAACATCTCCGTAGATGATATCGGTCTTTCCACTATTAACTCCATAGGTAGCATAATAGGAGGAATGGGAGCAACAATAAAAATTTCA
>JAULKJ010000014.1:9181215-9195587 GCA_032355405.1 Rubia balearica
GGTCCATTTCGATCATTCCCGGATTAAATAGATATGACTGTTTTCGCCGAATCCGGCAATGACCGAAATTAAACGGTCATATCTATTGAATTCGGGAATGACCGAAATTGATCAATTTTTCAGACCAGGACAGGGGTATGAATGCACTTTAAAAAATCTCGGGATATATCTGCACAAACACAAGAATTAAAGGGTATAAATGCACTTTTTCCTTAATAATATTAACTTGCCAAATAGTAAAATTGTAGGTTAAACTGAGACAAATGAGTATATTAAATTTTCAGCGTCCGCGCCTGCTCAAGGAAGTCAATGTTCATCCCATAAAAAAATGTTCATCCCTAAGGGAAAAAAAAAATCAATATTAGGGAGATAAGTTTGGCAACTGCATTGCCGTCCAAGGAACCAAAACATATGCAAAAAACACAACCAAAGCAAAGTCGACGTACGACACCATTTTATTAAATAATGAATGGTGACAAAACCATTATTCTGAATTAACTACTACTCCAGGTCTTCCTGTAGTTATCTTTCTAGTAGTGCATAAAATATTAAATAATTTCAGCACCAAACAGCTCCTCGTTATCTTTCCTTTCCTTAAAAACAAATTCTTTAAGATTATTAATCGACGATCCATCATCTTTCATGGCATCCATTGCCAATTCTTTCCACTTCTCCACATTGTTCCTCATTTCCCTTCCAATGCCTTTATCATTCATCACCACTTCAACAGCTTTTTTGATTTCATTCCTCTCCAAGATTCCATCTGATCCGTTGCGTCCAACTCGAACTCCGGTCTTCCAGACATCTTGCAGCAGCTTCGCATTCGTACCTTGATCGGTCCACTGCGGAAATGCAATCACTGGAACGCCGAAAATGAGGCTCTCCAACGTGGAATTCCATCCGCAGTGAGTCAGGAAGCATCCTACGGAGGGATGCTTCAGAACCTCGATCTGAGAACTCCATGAAATGATCTTTCCCTTTCTCTCCAACTCTTCAATGCAACTCAGCTTCTGTTTCTCAGTAGCCCTAATCACCCACAGAAATGGTCTGTTGCAGTCCAACAGCGCGGCCGCGATCTCTTCCAATTGCTCCAGCGATGGTGTCATCAGGCTCCCAAAAGCAATGTAAATGACGGATTTATTCGGCTTGTAGTTGAGCCACTCCAGATAATCGTTCTGGTACGGAATTAAAGGTCCAATCCCGATCATCTTGTAGTTTTCGACGCATTTTAAAGCAACAGGCTCAAGCGCGTCGAAAGTATTCACCAACACGATCGAATCCTTCACTTCATCAAGCGTTTTGAACTGCTCTCTGAACATCTCAAGGGCTACATTGGTGGCCTCCGTGGTTGAAGGAAGGATGAAGGATGGAAGATCACAGCGTGTGAGTAATGGTAATCCAGGCCACTGAATCGACCAGTTGGGCTCATGGCTCCTGTTCTTGATCTCATCCTCATATCCATTAAAATAGTTATGGTATATCCCCAGCACCATGGCAGGCTGGATCCACAAAAGGGCCGGCGGAATATCGTTCGCACGCGCCACCCTCGCCGCCCAGGTGAGGAGAATGGTGTACACCACGCAGGTGACAGGCCACTTTTCCTGAGAGCTTTTTCCAATAACTTCTTCAATTGTTCCGGGGCCGGAGTCCCTGAGCGCATCGATGTGTTTAACGTCAAAGCCCTGAGGCTTGAAGTCGTCCGGGTAGCCATCTGAAATGGGCGCGAAGTTGAAGTTTTGGGATGCAGTGCATGGGGATTTGGTGATGAGGGGTTGAGCGAACTTGCTGGTGGCGACGGTTACTTTCGCGCCCATTCTGATCAGTCTTTCGGCGAATTGCAGGGACGGATTCAGGTGGCCGGGGGCGGGGTAGCTTACGATGAGAATGTGGGGGTTCGCTATAGTTTCGTTGGAGTCTTGAACTTGAGTTACAGTTTGATGGACGTTGGTTTGTTGAGCCATGGAGTTTGTTTTATGTAGGGTCGAATGTTTTGAATGAGGAGGTGAGAACTGAGAGTACATGGCTGGCTTATTTATACTACGGCTAAATGGCACAGTTGCTCTATTCATTTAGCTGAATTTAATTAATTTTTCTTATTCTCTATTCCCATCCATTATTAATTAAACTGATTCTTAATAGTTACTGATAATTCCCCGAATCAGGGAAGATCATAGCGGTTTAGCCGACAATTTGACGCACATAAACATCAACGATCTGAATTTTCTTTATGAAGCCAATAGATCTTTTGCCGACCATATATTTGACACACAAACTCAATTTTATTGATTCGGTTAACCATGGACCGACTGTTTAACAAACGTATATACCATTACGCAGGGGCGTAGGAAGAAAATGAATATGGCAGGGCCTGATATGCAAAAGAAAAGAAAAGAAAAGAAAATTTAAATTTTCTTTAAATTAGAGGGGCCTGGAAATAAAAAGCTTACTCACGAACTTCCCGTAAATTTTATTCTGGTGGGGGCTGAAACCCATTCCAGACCCTGCCTGGCTCCGTCCATGCCGTTACGCTGTAAGATATAGAGAAGTACAATATAGACATAACGTGTGTCTGAACTCCCACGAGGCAGGCCCAAGTTGGACGATCGTTAGAGCGAAAAATTTTCAAAGGCCCAAAAATATTTTCTTTTCTTTGTAAGTCTAAAAAAAAGGTACATATTTTTGACTGATGTAAAAATTTCCAATCCTATAAAATTAACAAATAAAAGGGGTATTCTTATATGCAATGATTTACCTCTTTATCAACCTATACTACTGAGATGATGGGGTTTTGAGTAAAAGGATTTTTCCTTTTATTCCATCAAATAAAAGGAGCCTTTAAATCCATAAGTTAATTACAAGAAAATTGACTTTTAACTTTGGCTTTTTTAACTCGATTGTTTGATTTACTGCCAATAAGAAAGACAAATTATTCTTTTACTTCAGTTTTTTTTAAAATGAATTGAAAAAAATAGTATTTATTTTGGTTACAAATTTTTACCTTTTACCTCAATTAAGGTCAAACTAAGGTAAAAAGTCAAGAAAATTGAAATAAAAAAGAAGAAGGAAAGGCGTGCGATGTCGGTTGATTAAATTTTCTTCTAACCCCATATTTTAATTAGCTGACCAACATAGTATATGTCATTTATCGGACCGTTTACAGGATCAACAGATGGTTAACGTCGTTTATGTCAAAATGCATGGGTTAAAAAACACGTGTTCTGGTTGATAGTAATTGTTAAGATGCATTCCATAAAGTTTATTCAAATGTAACAAGAAATAACATCTCTGGAAATACGACACAATAAATTGAAATACTAAAAGCCATACAAAATAGAAAAAAATCAATTGTAGCCAGCAAAAAACATTTTTTCCGTTCTAATCGATGCCTCAGGGTACCATTCAGTATTATCACCTTGAACATGATTCTCGTTTCGCTTGATTCAAGAAGTTCGAAGAACAAACGTCTTCAATATTTTGGCAATTGTCCTAAAGAATTTACCTCATCCCTTAGGAGTCAAAGCTTTGTTTCGTCAATTACCAGCGTGGAACATCTCCCTAATGTTGCTATTACACTAAAGCGCCACATGGACCTTTTTCTCTGGTAACATTGACTAAATGTTTGATGGAATAATTTGAAATGAGCTAATAAAAAACTACTTTATGTATTTTGCTGGCTTCAAAGAACAAGTGACATAGTTTAGGAAATATTGAACAGAAAAAATGGAATGGATATATTCAACATAAATGACCACTGGAACCATCCCAAAGTTTTTGTTAGGAAAGAATGGCATGGAAATGGGGCTGGACAACGATAAAGTGTAGTGTTCGACACTCCAAACTCTAGCATGATGCCCATCGGTGGTAACACTACCCGGGCCAACCTGCTTTGGAAAATAAATAACTTAATTTGTCACTTGGATCAAATAAATATTTTTAAATGAGATAACTTACATACCTCATGATTCTTGTTCATACTGTTTTCATGCTTGTTCAACATGGTGGATTTAGGCAGGTTAATGAATGAAAAATGTACACTACATTAATATCGACTTAGGAAACTGAGAATATAGAATCTAATAACATATGTGTGTCATTTTTTAACTAGATATTGTAGATTTCTTGTTGACGGTGTAAATAATTACCCATAACATAGTCTAACAAACCAAGATTCAACTATTTGTTCTACTAGACTAACGATTTTAAGGAGAATTGGCCTTCTGGTGCGGTGTCGGTAACCCATCGTCCATGTTGTCAGTTGAATCGACAACAGGGAACTGATATCAAAGGTGGTGTCGTTCGATGGCATAGAATTAGCTATTGGATGGTGTGTTTCAATTGTTTGTTCAATCAAGAGCTGGGTCGACGTGTGACCGACACTGCATGAAATGGCCAATTCTCTTGAAAACCAATTGAATGGCTCAAAAACATATCCGAGAATGCAATCACACACCGATAGATAGAAAATTGGGAGTTCATATCCTAAATAAGACACTAAATAGAACTAAGATACATGAGCATGCATAAAAAAACATTGTAAAGCATGAATTGAACAACGATATTCCCAATTCACAATAGGTACTCCTTATTCAAATTCAATAACAATTTATGAATTTCTACAATTAATCCAACAATGAACATGCATACGGACACGAAATGGGTTTGCAAAATACAAACCAAATTCGAAATTGAAATACCTTCACTTGGAGGAATGAACGTTTGAACCTTAGGTGACAGGTATACTAGTGTCGTTTAAAACTAGTGCGCTAATCGAAGATACTATATATAAGTTTCCTTATTGCTTCTAGCTATAAGATCGTAGATAGGGGCAAGTCAGGATTGTTAACAGAGAAAAAAATGTCACATATACTTGTCTTAAAGTTTGTGCAAATGATATACGGGGTTTTCGTTTTGGAATGGTACTACTAACAAGCAAGTAGGAAAGTAAAACTATCTAGCATGAAATTTAACTAAAGAGAGAGAGAGAGATAAGATTAAGGAGACTTGGGGGCATTTGCGTCGAATGTTTAGCTATTCATTGATCCCTTTTGTTCTAATCCTAAAGTATTTCTATCATATATCATTGATTACAAATTGTACAGAGCTTGAAATATTGGGAACTACCACTAAAATCGCACTTCAGAGGGTCCACCCTCTCAATCATCCCTCACCTCGCTCTAGTTTAGCTAGGGGATGCTGAATACTCGGGACTACCCCTCCAAGCCTTACCCCCAAAGTTAGTCCACCTGAATCCCTAGTAATGTAGACTAACTCCAGAAGTAGAATTACACTCCGGGATCAACGTGTGAACACTCATTATACAGACACACTCACCTTTTAGAAAATTAGTAACTCATTTTGCTCTCTAAAGTCATAGCATCACCTTAGTGGCTAAACACTCAAGAGATAACCTTTAGAACTAATCACCAGCCTCAATATGGTCCTATCCTCAGATTATCACGACCTAGGTGTACCTCCTTACCCATTAACCCCATGCCAACCACCGGTCAATACAGTTCCCTCCTAGACAATCCTATTCATGAATATTTCAAAAGTTCAAGTCCAAAGTTTTGATTTACACACTGCCCATATTAATGTAGGCAATTTTATATGCCCCCGCCATACGAAGTATTTCCTAGCTCATGCAAACAACATGTGCATATACTGTATTTATAATTTCTCAGTCTTGTTAAGAACTTCAAAGTTCATCCTCTACCAACTAGCAGGTAATAAAAGTTATTCCACAACTAGTGTTTCAACAATGTAACAATGTACTTTTCAACCATTAAATTCAAGACTAGTAAATTAACTAGCATCGAATTGAGGTTTCCATCTTTATGGTTTTATGTTTTGGGTTTTAATCCCAGCTTGATGGATGTCTATTCCACCTTTATTCAATCCTTTAGTCAAAGGATATGCCAAATTTTCATTGGATTTGACAAAGTCTACGGTTATGTCTCCTCTTTGTATCAAGTCTTTAACCATATTGTGCCTCACTCTAATGTGTCTAGATTTTTCCATTATATACTTCCCTATATGGATTGGAAATCATTTAGGTAATATCACAATGAATGGATATTGGTAATATTGACTTAGGCCAAAATTGTACATCATGTAATAAGTCACTTAACCATTCAGCTTCTTTTCTAGATTATGCTAATCCCACAAATTCTGAAATCATAGTAGAGTCAGCTATACAACTTTTATTTCTTTGAATCCTAAGAAACTGATCCACCACCCAACAAAAAGATCCACCCACTTTTAGATGAGTGATTGTCTTTGTCTTTTATCTAACTAGCATCTGAATAACCTTCAAGAGCCGAAGGATACCTTTTGTAGTTGATACAAGAATTATTTGTGTGCGTAAGATATTTTAAAACTCTTGTAATACCAAGCCAATGCTGTTTGTTAGGTTTGTTTATGATTTTTCTTAACAATCCAACTGCATAAGTAATATTTAGACCTGTACAAGTCATGGCATACGTGATACTGCCTATAATACTTGAATATTCCAGTTGTGATACATCATTTCTCACATTTTTCATGAATAATCAATGGTAGTTGAGACCGGCTTGCAATCATAATGATTAAACCTTCTGAGGATCTTATCAATGTAATGAGATTGTGAGAGTGTAATGGATCCTTGTTTTTTCTTTATTCTAATTTCAAGAAGGGCTAAATACCAATATAACCCTATAAAGTTGCAAAAGTGCCAATATAACCCTAATTTATTTGAAAATATAACTAACAACCCTAAGTTTTTGAATGAAAGTGCCAATAAAACCCTCAAAAACCATTTCCGAAGTTGACTTTGACGAGGACGATTTTGAATAGACTTAATAAGATGAAAATGCCCCTCGGTAAAAACCTAGAATTTTAAGGATAGTTTTACCCTCCTTCTCCATGCAGCTCGCTAGAAAACGATACCTCTTCACCCAGCCCGCTGCCTTCTCCACCCAACTCCCTCTCTAGCCAGCCCTGCCACCGCCATTCCACCCCTAACCCTGCCAACATCACTACCCTTCCACCCAAGCCAGCCTCTCCCCCACCCATCCTCCCAGCCAAATTACCAACCATCGCCAACGACAAAGCCCCACCAATCTCCATGGAGGTTTTTATTGCCAGCAGCGTCGAAGAAAAGGGCTATTTGGGTGAGGAAGCAAAATTTAACGACGGTGAAGAGGGATCTGTCTCTTATAGGGAAGATGAAGCAATATTTTTTTATCGTTTCTGTTATAGTGAGCAGGATGGAACTCGCCGCCATGGCTTTCTACGCCGACAAGTTCAGGGACAGAGACATCAAGCTTCTTGAATTCTCCTGCGATGAGGACATCAAGGCTTACAATGAATGCAAATGCAAGGCTCTGACAGTCAAAGACTCTTCTTCTTCACCGTGAATTCAAGGTCATAAACGGTGATGGAACCGCCTCCTCCACATTGGATTATGAAGTTGGAGCTTTGCCGTGATGTACTTGGAAGAAGAAGGTGAAGAAGATGGTGAGGGTGGAGGTTAGGATTAAAGAAGGTGAAGAACAAAGGTGAGGGTGACGGTCAGGGTTTAGGAGAAGAAGAAAAAGTAGGGGCATAACAATCACTACCCCTGTGTGGGTTTTATTTTTCAGAGGGACAAAAGAGTTATTTATTCAAATTCCGACAAAAAATTACTGGATTGGATGGTTTGGCACTTTCATGAATTATCTAGGGTCAATTTTGCGCTTTAAAAATTAGAGGGCTATATTGGCACTTATGTCATGCATGTAGGGTCATATTAGCACTTTCTTTTCCAAGAATAACATCAGTCTCTCTCATATCTTTCATGTCAAATTTGCTCGAGAGCAACTTTTTGGCTTCTAAGACTTATTCTAAGTCTGAACCAAAGATTAGCATGTTATCAATATACAAGTAAATTATGACACCTTTATCATTTGAATATTTACTTTAAATGCATTTATCTAATTCATTTACTTTGAATCCACTAGCAAGTATCACTCGATCAAATTTTTGGTGTCATTATTTCAGAGCCTGTTTAAGTCCTTATAATGACATGACAAGTTTACACGCTTTGTTCTCTTGTTATGATACTAAAAACCATTCGAGTTGTTTCATATAAACTTTCTCACCCAATTCACTAGTTAAAAATGTAGTTTTCACATTCATTCGATGAATAACTATTTTTTGATTGATGCTTTGGCAAGTAGTACCCTTATACTAGCTATCTTGCCACTGGAGAATAAGTATCAAAATAATCAAGACCATATTTTTGTGTAAACCCTTCAGCTACTAGCCTTGGTTTGTACTTATCTACGGTTCCATCCACTTTCAACTTCTTTTTAAAGATCCATTTGAAATCAATGGCTTTGGAACTAGGTGGTATATCTTTAAGTACCCAAGTATTATTACTCATGATTGAATCCATCTCATCGTTGATAGCTTTTTTCCAAATGGAGCATAGTGAGATGTTATTGCTACATCAAACGTCTTTGGAACTGTTTTAACAATGAATCAATAATACATTTTATTACTCTACTTATCTCTTGTACCTTCTACAAGATAACTAATAAAATCTGAACCAAATGATTTGGTCTTTTTAGCTCTTTTACTTCTTTTCAACTCAATGACTTCATTTTGTCATTTAGGTCATTTGATACAAACTCACATGTTTTGAGTCATTTTCAACATTTCTTGGAATTGGTGTAAATCTTTGTTCATCAAAGATTGCATCTCTTGACTCCATTATAGTATTAACCTAAATAGAGTTATTTGGCTTAATAACCATAAACTTATAATCTTTGCTATTATGTGAACAACCTATAAAGATGCATTTCTCACCTCTTTCTCCAAACTTTCGTTTCTTAGGTTCAGGGAATCTTACTATGGCTCGGCAACCCCAAACTCTCAAATGATTGGGATTTGATTTTCTATTAAGCCAAAGTTCATATGGATTTTTGAATTTATGTTATTAGGAGCTCTATTGAATACTTATATAACAAGTTATAAGTACAGTTTCACCTCAAAAGTCTTGACTAAGGCCCTCTATGGACATATGGTGTTAACCATTTCCATCAATACACTATTCTTCATTTCAGCCGCACCATTTTGTTGTGGTTTGCAAGGATTTGTCACCTCATGTTTGACACTCGCAGTTTCAAAGAAATCATTTCAAAGTATTCACCACTTTTATCAGTTCTAAGGATTTTATTGACAAATCACATGCAAGTTAAACTTCTTTTTTTTTTGTAATTTTTTGAAACATTTGCATGGCTTGATCTTTGAAATGTAGAAAATACACATAACATTATCTTGTAAAATCATCAATGAAAGTTGCAAATACTTTTTTCCTCCTAAAGAGGGTGTCACATGAAGATCACATGAATCACTATGTATTTACCCTAATATGCTTGATTTTCTTTCAATTATTGGAAAAGATCATCTGGTTGTTAACATGTAAGTAGTGTAGCATTTTACAAACATTTTGGTAAAAGATCCAATTTCATCACGTCATGAATTCTTTTATAGTGATCATATCCTAGCCTATTATGGAAGAAAATAGAAGAAGACTCAATCATGTAAGCAACAGATGCATTCATTTGATTGACAGGCATAGCATTAAGTTTGAGCATCACTTACAAAGATACCCGTTTCCCTCAAACATCCCACCCTTGTATATTACAATTTTATCAGCTTCTCTCACAAGTTTAAAATCAAAATTTTTAACAAGGCCAACAGAAACCAAGTTCTTTCTAACTTCGGGAACATGCAAAAATTTAATGAGCGTAACGACTTCCCCATAAGTAAACTTGAGATCAATCTCTTCTACGCTTTTTATTTGTGCACTTGCATCATTTCCCATAAAGACAATAGAGTCTTCATCTTCCATATTTGGTAATGTTTTGAAAAAACTTCTATTTTAGTAAATGTGGCGAGAAGCACCCGAATCAACCCACCAAGCAAAGTCTTTATCAACTATGTTGATTTCAGATATCATGGCCAAAAGAGGCTTGTCATCTATTCTTCTATTTTAGGAGTTAGAACTTTGCTTCTTAAGAAGCCTATATTCATATTTGTAGTGCACTTCTTTTTTGGAATGATAACACTTGTTCTTTTTCTTTTGAATCTTTCTCTAGCCAATGCCATTGTAAGCCTGTTTCTTGTACTTTCTAGTTTAGCCTTCTTCAATCATATTGATTTTTTGGTTGACTCTTTGCCTTTATCATCATCCTTTTGTTGAGGATTTTCCCACAATCGAAACTATTCCTTAACATGATGAGAGTTAGCCAAACTTCCAAGTAAAATCTCTTCTTCTTATGTTTGAAATATCTCTTGAAATATTTCAAAGATAGGGGTGGGGGTTATCAATAAAATCTCTAACTATAATTGATTCATCAATGTTAAGGTTATATTGGGAGAAGTGATTTAACATTTTTCAATTTCTGCAAATTGTTTCATCATCAATTTTTTGTTTACCAATTTGTAATTAAAGAAAGACGAGACCATGAATTTCTTACTAGTTGAGTATTCTTGCATGTATCTTGCCTCTTACTTTCTCAAAGCTCTTTTGCAGTCACCATTGAGTGACAAACATAAAAAAAAGTTTTCGCACATCGCATTGAGAATATGTCCCCTAAATATCTCATCATATGTCTCCCATTTATACTTCTTACGAAGATCATCTAGTGTTTCTTCATCTCCATTGGTGGTTAGTTTACGAGTGATAAGGACATATGACACCTTTAGTGCAGTCAACAAAAAATGCTCTCTTTTCTTCTATCGAATGTAATTTCCTCCATTAAAGTGATCAAGTGTAACCATGTTAGATGAAAAATTCTTGACATTGCTTGCCATTTTTATGGTATGGAAATAAAGCCTTAATATTGTTGGTTATAAAATGTATTTCTTACCAATTGAAATAGCAAAAAGAAAGTGAGGAGATAACAAATGATGGATATATTTTGGTGAATCTTCAAATCGCACAAAACACGTTCTCTAAGAGTTTGTTTGTTCCCTTCTGTGTGCAAGTAATATGAAACAAATATTCTCTTAGGATAAGATGAAGTGAAATTTGAAAAAATTTACACTAACTTCCCAACACCAAAAACAACAAAAATACGAGCACGAGCTTTAGATTATTAAAGACATGTTTCTTTTATTTCTTATCTTGTGTTGTGTGCAATTGTAGTGTGTATTTAGAATGAAAAAAGAGAGCTTGGCATTGATGTATTATTTTTAGTTTCATGACTTGACTTGAAACTCTTCCGTAAACTCAAAAGATAAGCTCCATGAATTCATAGGATAACACACTTTAAACTAACACTTACTTCAAGATCACATCTTCGATTTTTAAACTTGAATCAATTACAAGAATTCACCAATTGTTTAATGTAAAGTAAGCCATGCATTATATGTCTTTAAATTCTTGAAAATATCTAACATGTTCATCCCACAAAAAATTAATATAAGGGTTTGGCAACTGTATTGTTGTCCAAAGAATCAAAATAAATGCAAAAAAAAACAACATGAGAGTTTGGCAACATTTTATTAAATAATGAATGGTGATGAAATAACTATAATGAATTAACAACTACTCCAGGTAGAGATGTCAATCTCTAACCCAAACCAAGAATCTGAAACTGATCGACACGACTGAAGTCAACCTCAAACATGATTCTGACTCGAGAACCCAAATCTCACATGATCTAACTCACCTCAAATCCCGATTATGATTCAAGAAATATAGATCCAAATCCAAACCCGACACGATAGAACTCAATCCAAACCCCAATTATGATCTGAGAGATATTGATCCGAACTCGAACTCGACACGACCAAACTAAACCCAAAATCTGATTCTGACCCAATAACTAGACCCAAACTCAACCAAAACCCAAACTCAACCAAAACCCAAACCTGAAATTAACTTGAACCCATAAACAAGCCAAAACCAGTTCAACCCGCCTCGTAATGAACCAGAAACAAATTCAACTTGTGGAATAACGAACATAACCCGATTAATAGTCAACCTGAAAAATAACCGACATAATCGAACTAATTTGGATATATGTTCGGCCTGATTTGTAACTGGCCCAATCTATAAAAATACATTTAATTCAAATATATATCAATACAACTTAGTAAAAATATTGTTTTTATAATTTTAACAACTAAATATGTATCAGAGTTATTTTTTATTCCTAACTCCAGCTATAAATGAGTTGTGTATATAGATCTATCTAATCTTTTATCTTCAATTTTAAACTTTTATTTAGATAAAAGTGCGTTTATGGCTATATAATTGACATAAGTGCCAAAAATAACCCTCTAGTGTTCGAAAGTGCCAGTGTGACCCTAGATAATTAGAGAAAGTGAAAAACTAACCATTCTGGCATTTTTTGCTGGAATTCTGTGAAATAAATGTTTTACACCTTTCTAAAAAATAAAATATGAAATGACTATTATGCCCCCCTAAATCCCCTAAACCTTAATTTCCCTTATTCTTTTCTTTCCTTCGCTCCAATTTCTTCATCTCTTCTTCTTCCACACTCACCCTCTTCTTCTGTGTTGTTCCCTCTTCTTCTTATTTTCTTGGCCTCCACTCACTCTCTTCTTCTCCTCGATTCATGGCGAAACCCCTCACGACGGATGGGGTTTGGAGCCAATCAATTCCATGGGAATCCCTCAATTTGTAGTAACCTTCACCACGCATTCTTCATTTTAATCACATCGCATTCACAACTACAAATGATGTTCCAGCGATGTGGTGATGAGGTTTGGGGTGAATTTAGGGTTTCAGACAAACAGAGTTCTGACAACGCTGGATCTAACTTGGGGCTAGGGGGCTGTGGGAATGATGGGCTGTAGTTGTTGTTTGGCGGGGCTGGAGGTTGGGATGAGGGCGGGGATGGGGGTGGAAGGGTGATGGTGTAGCTAGGGATCGGCGTGGGGGTGAGGTTGGAGGTGGTGCGGTGGTGTGGTCGCGATTATGAATTGGTGGTGAATCGGACAGGGGTTTGGAATCGAGTTTTGTGGCGGTGAATTAGGTTGGTGGTGCGGTGGTGTGGAGCCAATGGTTGTGTGGTGAATTGGCGGTGGGGAATTCAATGGCGATGGAGCAGCAACATTGGGTTGGGGTAAAATAGTCCACACAATTTTAGCTTTTGGTCTGAGGGCATTTTTATCATTTTAAGTGCGGTCAACAGCGTCCATGCCATGGCTAATGCCATAAGTTCCACTTATGTTTATAATGATACTTTCATTAATTAAGTATTTATGGTTATTATTATTAATTTTTACTTCCAAACAATTAAGGGTTATATTGACACTTTCACAAATGTATAGGGTTACATTGGTATATTACCCTTTATTTTACTTATATAACTTATAGGGAAGAGTTCTATTACCACCATTATTTTTACACTATTTTTTACACCAAATCTCAAACATCCATCTAACATAATCTCATGGTTGAGATTAATTTACTAAAAATAGATTTAATGAATGAGATAATGTTAGATTGATGGTTGAGATTTGGTGTAAAAATTGGTGTAAAAATAAGGGTGTGAATTGAACCATTCCCTAACTTATACTCCCTCTGTCCCACTATTAAGTTCCTAATTTGACTTTATAAAGTCAAACTAAACAAATTTCAACCATTAAATTCTCTTAATATATATGTAAGATTATTATCATATGATATGTTTTCAGATTCATCATAACATATATTTTCAAACTATTATTTTTCTAGAACTTTTTTACTTACACGAAAAATATATATTAGTGTTTAAAAGTTCATTCAATTGACTCCTAAAAGTCAAATTAGGAAGTTTATTCTGGGACGGAGAGAGTATATCATACACATTTATATTTGAATTACTTTTTAAAATTAATTTTCAACTATTTTTACATAATAAAAATTGATTTAGTTTTTGAACATGATGTTTATATCTAATTTGGTTAAATATCCATAATCAAGGGGAGAACAAAGCTTTAATTATAAATATTTAACCAGATTAAATGTTTATAATTACCGATCTGGTCAGAGGCCGTCCATATGGGGAGATCGGGGGAAGAGGAAATCTACAAGGCGCAGTGGGGTATCAGCTCCCCACACGATGCAGTAGAGTAGTACGAAGGGGCGAAAGCCATTGGAGAAAGTGGACGAGATTGAAATTTGGGAGGAAATGAATGGATGTGATGTGGGAATATAAGAATGGGAATCAAGGGGTGAACAAAGCTTAAATTCACCGGTTGGAGAAGGAATATGTCATCAATTTGTTACACTGGTAACTAACAAGGTAACAACCCATACGGGAGGAGAGAAGTCTGAAGAGTCGGTGGTTTCACCAGCTTCCAAAAAACTATGATGGGATGCTTAAGGAGAT
>JAULKJ010000014.1:9195687-9206643 GCA_032355405.1 Rubia balearica
TGTTGTAGAAACATTATTACAATGGAGAGTAACAGGATCACGAAGAAAATACTTCAAATCAACAAGAAGCTGACGAAGCTATATCATTTCAGTAGCAGTGTAAGCAATAATCCTATATTCAACTTCAGTTAAGGATTTTGACACTATAGATTGCTTCTTAGAGTGCCACGAAATCAAATTCCTTCCAAGAAAAATGGTATAGCCAGTGGTAGAACGACGACAATCAGGACAACCAACTCAATTTGCATCAGAATAAGCTACCACTAATGCATGAGAGCTCGCTGAGTGGAGAAAAAGATCAAACTCCAAGGAACCCTGCAAATACCTGAAAATTCTCTTCACATCATGAAGGTGAGTAGTACGAGGAGTAAGCATAAACTGAGAAACCATATTAACAGCATAAGCAATATCAGAACGTGTCATAGTCAAATATTGCAAAGCACCAAACATACTACGATAATATGTGGGATAATCAAGAAGGTTCCCATCAACAGAGGACAGCGCAACTCTAGAAACATGGTGTGCGCACATATTTAATAGTATGAATATGATTTTTTTTTGTAAATCAGACACATATTTTTATTAGGACAAAAACAGGCCAGAATGAGTACGTGACACCTAAATACCTAGAAAATAATGGAGATCCCCCAAATACTTCATATCAAACTGAGATGAGAGAATTGAAATGAGTTTATGAACTAGAGCAGAACTACTACCTGTGAGAACAATATCATCCCCATAAAGAAGTAAAATAAGCATATGACCCTGGTATTTTAAAATAAACATAGAGGTGTTATAAGTGCTGCATTTAAAACTAATGGATAATATAAAATTACTTAAACGAGAAAACCAAGCTCGCAGAGCTTGTTTCAACCCATATATGGACTTACATAAACGACAGAAGTAATTTGGTTTTGAGGGATGCACGAAAACCTTAGGTTGGCACATGTTAACTTCCTCATTCAAAAAACCATGCAAGAAGGCATTTTTTTAACATCTAATTGTTGAACATTCCAATTCAAGCCATGTGGGCTTTGAAGGGATGGATTTCAGATTTACAGTCCATTAGGTTTTATAATATTCATTTTTATCCTGATTAGACTTAGATTTGGTAAGATTAGATAAGGTAATATTCTTCAAGATTACTTCCTGAAGAATCCAAACTGATTGCCATAGTTTATCATTTATTTTAGGTATTTTAGTTAGACATGGTTTTAGCTTCTTAAAGCTGTCATAAGTTGAATCAGTTTCCATGTGTGATTAGGGTTATGGCCGAGAACTCCCCCTAAAAATAGAGGGGCTTGCCCAACTAAATTTTACACCTTATATCAATCATTTATTCAAAATTTTGAGAGCATTCTTTGAGCTTGCGAGTTATTTTCATTGTTACTTAATCCTGCGAGTTAATTAAGTATCAATACCTTCGATTTGTGAACTAATTATGCGTGCTAGTTAGCTTCACTTATCTCTAGTTGTTCAAGATCCCAAGGGCTAGTTTTGATCAGTTTGTGCAGCTATACTAGGGTTTGCGAAATCCCTCGTTTAGTTAAAGATCTAAAATTTTGTAATCCAGAGTCTTCGCAAGGAGATTCATATCAATTGGTATCGGAGCAAAGCAAAAGATCCATGTGGCCGAAAATCTTCAGGGGTTTCAAGTTTATTACATTATTTATTTTCAAAAAAATCTTAAATATGTCAACTCTTTTATGTCATAATTTAACTGTGTTTGTTTGATCTTTCTTAGCAGAATGATTTAATCTAGATTCGAAGGTTGTCAAAGGGTCTGAGAGTTAGAATACTTTAATATTACTATCTGCCTTCACTTTCTTCAATCGAGTCAGGAGGACGTCGACAAGTATTATTCACCTTCACCTCCTAGCCAGTTTTGTAGTTTTTAGGTAGCCTATACAGTTTATGCGCTTGCGATATTTTTCGACAACTCTTCTGAAGAATTATTGTATGCTCATAATCCTATTTGTTTTCTTTACTGTTCTTTGATTCTGTGATCTTGAATTTTTCTTGAATTCTTGATTGCACCTTATTAAAAAAATAAAAAAAAATATTCTTGTGTCATTTTCCATATATATAGTGTCATATTTTTTATCCTTAAGATCTTGAATACCTTGAAATTCATTTGAATTAAGAGGAAGTTGTCGCAGATTTCTTATTCCAAGTTTTATATAGACCAATTTTGTTCCAAAACTTTGCAAAAATAAAAAACAAAGGAATCAGATTTTGGGAATTTGAAATCGGAATTTAGGATTTCAGATCGGAAATTTGGGGTCTTTTTGTAATTTTTCAAAAATTTGGGGCCGTTTTGCAATTTGGAAAAGTTGGAAATTGCACACGGTCAAAATTTATTTGGGGAATGATATTATGATTGTGATTGTTGTATAGAGTGGATAATTTGGAGTTGGGCTGAGAAGGAAGAAAAGAAAAAGAAAATCCGATTTGAAGAGGAAAATAAACAAAATCCTAATCGGAAAAGGAAAAGGAAAAAGAAGTTGAATCTAATTGAGAGTGGGGGAATTGATCTGAAAATTTATCTTGGGCAGCAAGTAATTCCTTAAATTTCGTTTCAAGGAAGGATTTGGGGTTGAATTCCTAATCCCATTTGATTTCGGAAAAGTTTCTTAAATTCTCGGAACTTATTTGAGACCTATATAAAGCATTCTTGTTTTGATCATAACTTCTTCATTCCAGCTCTGATTTGTGCCATTCAAATTGATTTTTGTTCCTTATTCTTTTTAAAATTTGTAATTTCATATCGTAGAGCCCAATTTTGAGTTTATATATTTTAAAATTTTGAAACAATTTCTGCAGTACTTATCTCCTGTTTTGCTTTGAATCAGCGGTGAATTGATCGATTGCCCTTGAATTAGCCTTCACCTTGTGATTTGTGAGTGATATACACTTGGTAAGTGACCTTACAAAAAAAGGAAAGAGGGGGACGATTTTTATTACTAACCGTTTATTTTCTTAGCAGTTTAGCGGAGATGGCAGACGATAATCCATTCGCCCCACCTTTTGTTGGAAATCCCAACAATTTACCACTGATGAATGCATCCAGCAGTAGTAGGCATGGTGAGTAACCACAAGATGATACTCCAGATAGTTGGGAGCGACATCGATTCAAACTAAATGAACCTGTTGATCTAGATCGGTTTGTTGTCACTATGACTGCATTTATGAGTAAGGTGTAGAGATTAGCATTAAAATTGACAATGGTAACTCCTACACCACAATACATGGCCGTGAGAGGTGATCCTCAGGGATTTGTTTGAAAATTCCAAGGTTATGGCAGCTCCGATGAAGATTCAAATGAATCTGAAAGGCGATCACATCGAGGGTCTTTCAGAAGGCATAGCAACGATCGACATCATGATTCCCGAACAAAAATGAAGGCTAGTTTGATTTCAGGGTCAAGTTCAGACTCTGCATGAGACATCAAGAGGTTGAAGTATGATATCCCTCAACTTCATGGTCAACACAATCCGGTGAAGTATCTTGATTAGGAGCAACAGATTGAGAATCTGTTTGAACTCAAAAACTATAGGGAGAAATAAAAAGTTAAGGTGGCGCAATATTTTTCACTCATTATGCGGCTGAATGGTGGAAAAAATCTAAGAGAAAAGAGACAACTTGCTGGAAAGAAACCTATCTCGAGTTGGGAGAGATTGAAATCCGAGTTTCGCTAATATCATGTTCTGCCTACCTATCTGATGGAACACAATTCTTATTTAGCCAACATGAAGTAAGGAAATTGCACCGTTGATGAATACTGGCAAGATCTCAAGTTGACCATGAGAAGGGTCTGAATGAAAGAAGACAACTCATTCATTAAGAATCGATTCATTAAAGGCTTGCGTGAGAACCTCTGAATTCCCTTCAAGCTTTAACATCACATATATATGGGCGATTTATTGATGAAATTAAGTTTGGATGTGAGTACAATGAGCCGAAGAAACCTCAGTTTAGATTTCCCAGTCAACGATTAGGGTTTGACTCCGGAAATCCTAGTTGTGGTCGAGGAAGAGGAGCACCTGAATTATAACTCCACTGAGAGGAGGATAGCTCCAAGTGTTTCAAGCCAACAGTCGTCTAGGAGTTCAGGTAAGTCTCCTATCTCTTCATCAAATTCAGTTCTGGTTAACAATCCTACTTGTTTTCATTGTAAAGAGAGAGGACATGTTCATAGTAATTATCCCCATGCTCGAGTGTTAGCCACCATTGAGGAAGGAGATGAAGGAGATGAAGAAGATGAATATGCTGAGATGCCTGCTTTATATGAAAGCGAGGAAGAACATGTAGATGAAGAGGTCATCATAAATGGTCATGGTGAACAAGGTCCGGAAACACAAGGTAACTATGTGACATCGAGAGCATTAAACTCTCAAATGGTTGAAATTCAAGTACAAAGGATTAATATTTTCCATACTCGTTGCCTTGTGAAAGATAAGAATTGTTTACTAATTATTGATAGAGGATCTTGTGCTAATATTGTTTCCAATCTTCTTGTTAAATCACTGTCTTTACCTGTTACTAATCATCCATCACCTTATAAACTTATTTGGTTAAATGTTAGTGGTGAGATCAGGGTTAATAAACAATGCATGATTAACTTTAAGATCGGAAAATATCATGATTCTATCTTATGTGATGTTATACCGATGGAAGCTAGTCATATTTTGCTAGGACGACCATGGCAGTTTTATCGTAAATATATACATGATGGTTACACTAACAAAATCACTATGATTAAGGATAGAAGTAAGTATAAATTAACTCCATTGTCACCAGTGGAAGTTATTGAGGCTCAGAGCGACAAAGAAAAGTTTGCGACTAAGCAAGAAGAGACCGACCAAAACCCTAATCCTAGTTTGAAGAAGCACGACCCAAAGACCAAAAATGGAGGAAAAATCCTAAAAATTTTGTCAAAACAAGGGGTGACCGATCCCGGTAAGTCGGTGAATGATTCTGAAAAGTTGCGAAAGGTTTTATCTTCACATCTTAGTCCCTTGTCGTCAGTTTATATGATGAAACGTGAATTCCCAATTGAATTTGAAAAATCATTTTATGCATCTATGAGGGACGTTAATCGTGCTGTCTCTAATCATTCTCATGTATTAATTCTACATTTTAAAGAGAGTTATTTTCCAAAGAAGATATACTTGTACATGTTCCTCCACGGTTTGCTGAGATGTTTCAAGAATTTAAGGATGTCTTTCCCGAAGCATTTTCACATGATTTACCACAATTGAGAGGCATCAAGATTTAGATTGACTTGATTCTGGGTTCGATTATACCTAATCGACCAGCTTACAAAGAAAACCCTAAGGAGACAAAGGAGCTACAACGACAAGTCGAGGAGTTACTTCAAAAAGGTCACGTGCGCGAATCTTTAAGTCCTTGTGATGTGCCTGTCATTTTAGTTTCTGAGAAAGATAAAACTTGGTGAATGTGTATTGATTGTCGTGCAATTAACAAGATAACCATTAAATATTGCCGTCCTATCCCCAGGTTAGATGATAAGCTTGAAGATTTGCATGGATCTGTGATATATACTAAGATTGATTTGACTCAAGGTTATCATCAGATTCAAATTAAGGAAGGGAATGAATGGAAAAATGTATTTAAATCTAAGTTTGAGTTATATGAATAGATTGTTATGCCTTTCAGATTAATTAATGCACCTATTACTTTTATGCTATTGATGAATCATGTTTTGAGAAAGTTTATTGGTCGATTTGTTGTGGTTTATTTTGATGAAATCTTAATTTATTCTAAATCGACTGATAATCATATTGAGCATGTTAAAATGGTTCTTGTTGCACTCCGTGAGTCTTGTTTGTATGCGAACATCAAGAAGTGCACTTTTTGCACTTTCAAAGTGGTGTTTCTCGGTTTCGTGGTCTCTAAGGAGGGCATAAAAGTCTACGAAACCAAAATTGAGGCCATTCAGAATTGGTCGAGACCTACCAATACCAATCAGGTGCTTTATTTTCATGGTTTAGCTAGTTTTTATAGAAGGTTTGTGCGTGATTTTTCATCTATTGCTGCACCTTTAATTGAACTAGTTAAAAAGGATGTGAAATTTGTTTGGGGTGATGCTCAAGATAATGCATTTAATGAATTGAAAGTATGATTATGTAATGCTCTTGTTCTTGCTTTACCCGATTTTAATGGTACTTTTAAGGTTCATTGTGAAGCTTCTGGTGTTGGTATTGGTGAAAGGATAAAGTGTGGTGCTCTAAACTATTCTATTTATGATAAAGAATTCTATGCAATTGTACATGCTTCAGAGACTTGGCAGCATTATTTATTGCATAAAGAATTTTTTATTCATAGTGATCATGAATCTTTGAAATATTTGAAGAGTCAGATGAAGTTGAATAAGTATCATGCTAAATGGTCTAGTTTTATTGAATCTTTTCCTTATGTGTTGCGATACAAGAAGGGTAAAAAAATGTTATTGCTGATGCTTTGAGTCGAAGACATGTATTACTTACATTATTGGAATTTGTCCTTTTTGGATTATCTTTTGTGCGAGAATTATATGCTACTGATTCTGATTTTTCATCTGTCTATGCTGTATGCAAAAAAGGTTCATTTGATAAATATTTTCGGCAAGATGGATTTTTGTTCATGAATAATAGGTTATGTGTTCCTCAATGTTCTATGAGTGAATTACTTGTTAGATAAGCTCATTCAGGTGGTTTAATGGGACATTTTGGCTGATTAAAAACTTATAATTTGTTGAAAGAACACTTCTATTGGGCGAAAATGCCTATGTCAGTTGATAGGATTTGTAGGAATTCTATTGATTGCTTGAAGCCTAAGGTTAAGACTAAGCCGTATGGTCTATATACTTCTTTACCCGTTCCTACACATCCTTGGGTTGATATTTCTATGGATTTTCTTCTCGGATTACCACGACCCCAAGCAGGTAATGATTCTATCATTGTGGTTGTTGATCGATTCTTGAAGATAGCACATTTTATTCCTTGTAGGAAGACAGATGATGCAAAACATGTTGCGGATTTATTTTTTAAAGAAGTGGTCCGTCTTCATGGGATTCCTGCGTCAATTGCGTCTGATATGGATGTAAATTTTGTGTCCTACATTTAGAATACCTTGTGGCGCAAGTTAGGGACAAAATTTTTGTTTTCAAAGGCAAGTCATTCGCAAACTGATGGTCACACGATTCCTGCGTCAATTGCGTCTGATATGGATGTAAAATATTTGTCCTACATTTAGAATACCTTGTGGCGTAAGTTAGGGACAAAATTGTTATTTTCAAAGGTAAGTCATTCGCAAACTGATGGTCACACTAAGGATACAAACCGCACACTAGGGGCACTCCTACGTTCCTTGGTCCAAAAGTATTTGAAGAACTAGGAAGCGTGCTTTTCGATAGCAAAGTTTGCTTATAATTGCACTGTTCATTCTACTACTTCTTTACCTCTTTTTGAAATTGTTTATGGTTTTCTACCTACTACACCTCTTGATTTACTTCCTTTGAATTTTAAACAGGTGAAGAATTTAGATGGAGAAATATTACATGAGAAGGTACGATTGAAAAATAAAAGAACAAATGCTCAGAATGTTGCATGAGTAAACCCTAGTCCCCGAGTTGTGCAATTCAAGGAGGACGATTGGGTTTTGTTGCACTTGCGGAAGGAGAGGTTTCCAAATTCCTGAAAATCTAAACTAAGTCCGCGTGGTGATGGTCATTTTCAAGTGTTGTAATGTGTGAATGACAACACCTGTAAGAATGATCTACCCGGCGATTATGGTGTTAGTTCTACTTTAAATGTTGCTAATTTATCTCCATTTACCTTTGAAGACGATTCTTGAGGGCGAAACCTTTCAACCACGGAGGGAATGATGGAGATTCCAAGACGACTACCACAATAAATGAAGACATTTCACGACTTGATCAAACATTCAAGGGTTATGTTTGGGATCATCTAAGTGACATTGTTGGACCGATGAAAAGGTCAAGAATGAAGCTTAGGGATGTTACATTGAATGCTTTGATTGATCAACTTCATGATGAAGAATTAAAGAAGAAGTCGGTTAGGGCTTGGATTACTTATTCAAACTTATCTATCAACTGAAGACATTGTGAAAAACACTATACTCTTTTTCCGAGTGGGTTTTTTAAATGAGGTAGTGTGATCATTATAACATTATTTTATTTCAGTCTAATAACTTGGCCATATGGGTTTTTGAAGAGTTGATATTTTTGAACCCAGCCCATTAGGGTTTTTAAAAATTGTCTTTTATTCTGATTAGAATTAGATTTGGTAAGATTAGATAAGGTAATACTTTTCTAGTCTAATTCTGATTAGGTTCGGCCAAAATTAGGTTTTTTTAGTAGTTTAGTTAGATATGATTTTAGCTTCTTCAAGCTACCATAAGTTGATTCAGATTTCAATTGTGTTTAGGGTTTAATAGCCCAAATTATTCCCTATAAATAGAGGGATGGCCAATATTTGTAATCATCTTTTATCAATCATATATTCGGAATTTTGAGTTATACTCATTACTTCATTGTTGATTAATCCTACAGGTTAATTAAGTATCAATATCCTTTGTGAACTAATCTTGCGGGCTAGTTAGTGAACAAAGAAACTTTGTGATCTAAACCTGTGGGCTATGTAGAGAGCAAGTGTGAATTGAGTGTACCCTGTGGGATAGACGCTTGAATTTCGTGCAATACACGTAGGTTGGGTGAGATCGCTACTTTTGTCAAAGACTCGATATTCCGCAATCCAGAGTTTTCGCAAGGATATTCATATCAAAAGTCAGTCACTCTCTTAGAAGTCAAGAATAGTGTGTTCAGAATTATTAAATAGTGTTACCTGCCACCTTATATATGACGGCCTCCTAGGAGTATGTCATATTAGGTAGGGCTAGTATTCTATTTTTTTAATGTAGCAAGTACTAGGGTTACCCAAGTGGGCTGACCTGGTGGGTATTAACCATTGAGGTAACCTTCTACATTTGGGGCAGTGGATACTCAGGCCCATTATGAATAGCGCACTATCAAATCTCAATATCTCTCCTTAAGTTGGAGCATGCAGATTATAAATTCCCAACTTGTAAAGAAAATACACAAACTGGTTACCTAATGCTTTTGTAAAAATATTGGCTAGCTGCTCCTCAAATAGAACATAACTCGGAACAATAACACCCTCACTAATAGCATCACGAACATAGTGACAGGCAAACTCAATGTGCTTAGTGCGCTCATGAAAAAAAAGATTCCAGTCAATGTAAAAAAATAGACTTACTATCAATAAACAAATGCATAGGATGAGAATGGGAAAAGCCCAAATCTGTCAGAAGAGCCTTAAGCCACTTCTACTCAAAAGGCAACGAGGCCAATGAATGATACTCCAACTCCACCAAAGAATGAGAACAATGCTCTGCTTTTTGGTTATCCAAGAAATAAGAGAACCACCTAGGAAAATAATCCAACCAGACAGAGAACTACGAGTCAAAGGGCCGCTAGCCCAATCAGAATCACACCATCCAGATAAAGTAAGATCACAAGCAAAACTAAGCAAAATGCCTTGTTCTGTGCAACCTTTCAAGTAGCGCACAACGCGCAGAGCTGTCTCCCAATGCTCCAGTCTCGACTTCTGCATGAACTGTGACAAAATATGAACAGAATAAGCTCGACTAGGATGAGTAAATGAGAGGTAAATTAGACAACCAATAAGACAAAGATAAACATTTGGATTAATTAAAAACTCGCCCTTAGCAAGAGCCAGCGAATGATTCTGCTCAATCGGAAAACCAACAGGTTTCGAACCCAGTAAACCAACCTCACTAACAATATCCAAAGCCTATTTCTGTTGACACAGAAACACACCCCTGGACTTCGAGCAACTTCACACCAAAAAAGTGTATCAAAAGACCCAAATCCTTCAAATGAAAACAACAAATACTCAACTACTGCTGGAATTCAGAGATAACTGATGACTCATTTCCAGAAATCATCAAATCATCCACATACAATAGAAAAAATAAATGTATCGCACCCTTAAAGTAAGAAAACAAAGAATAATCAGAGTGAGATTGGACAAACCCGTGCAAAGACAGACCGCGATCACTTGGCAAACCAGCATCGAGGAGCTTAAAGACTGTAAAAGAATTTCTATAAGCGAAAAACCTGGATATGATGGATGAAAACCAAGAGGAGGCTTCAGATATACTACCTCATCCAAATCACCGTGTAAAATGCACTATGAGCATCCATCTAATGAAACTCCCAATTCTTGGTTGTGGCAACAACCAGAATAGCACGAACAATAACCATCTTTGCTGCCGGAGCAAAAGTCTCGTGATAATCAATCCCTTTAACCTGGTCATTTCCAAGTACCACCATGTGCGCTTTCAAGTGCTTAAGCAAACCATCAGAAATATATTTTATCTTGTACACCCATTTGCTATCAAGCACCTTCTTGCCAAGAGGTAGAGGAACAAACGCCAAGAAAAATTATCTTCAAGAGCATTAACTTCATTTTTCATGGCCCTTTGCTAACCATCATCATTCATAGCCTTGAGAAAAGAACAAGGCTCTACTTCACTGATGACTGCAGAAAGAAAAACACGATGGCATACAGAAAATTTATCATAATTAATAAAATGTGCTAAAAGATAAGGATTACCTGGGGAACTGGATTGGTTAGGAGAACTTGGAGATGGACTCAATTTTCGAACAAAATTAGTAACAAACTCCTTTAGCAATACAGAAGCCCACTTCTCAAGTTTTTCCTGCCCCAGCTCCTCTATCCTAGAGCCTGAATCCATCGCAGGCTCTCCTGAACCCTAACTTATAGCCTTATCATCACGGCTGGTTACCTCAGCCAGTGGCGAATCCAGAAAATTTTCAATGGGGTAACCACTAATATATAAAAATATATATACTTAATATTAATGGTA
>JAULKJ010000014.1:9223040-9245713 GCA_032355405.1 Rubia balearica
ATGATAGCATAATTAGTTTACTTTGATAGTTGTGTTGCCTTTAAATTCATAACTTAGAAAACCAACCAAAAACCCCCCTCTTTACATGCTTTTATATAAATGTATCTATATTTACCTAGGCTTATATCCACCCCTATATGCATGAACCCTTAGAAAAATCCCTCTTCCTTGTGGACGACCCCGACTTGCCAAACTATCTACTTAGTTGTATTTAGTGAGCAATAGGGCTTAAAAATTACATCTTTGAGAGGTACGGCGACGACCTCCCAGGTATTATTGGGCACGGGCTGATTGACTGTTCGGAGAGATTGAGAGCTCCGAGAGGCGATAGGGATCATGAGTACTACCCTAGTATTCTTAGGGCAGGGGCGAACCAGTCCCCGTTTTCGAGAGTTAGAGAAGGATTATTACTAGGGTTTGAGCCAAGGAAAGAGTTTGTGGCGAAAGGGACAAGACAACATGAGGATAGGCAGGGAGCTCCATCGAGTGGTACTACTGTCAGGGTTCCATCCAAAGCCCTCGTGTCGGTGCTAAAGAAACCTGATCCGGTGAAACCTGTGGATCTCCCCACACCAGACCCGGACTGGTTTTTCAAAACGATGTAGGATAATTGGCGCCTTGAGAAGATGGCAGCGATGAACGTGGATATCCCAAGGCCGGAGGAAGGTGGGAAGACGATCGTGGTGACAAACCATGGTATACATGAGGAGGCGAGAGAGTGGATGCATACGGTGGAGCTGGTTATGGTGGTAGAGATGCCAGTGGAGGACCATGAGCCTCTACAGCAGGAGGTAGAATCGGAGCAGTTTCTGAGCCACGGATACTAGGAGATCACGTCCGTGGATGAGAGTGCCGAGTTGGAGAACGCATGTGTGAATGGAAGTTATGATGATGAGTTTCTCCGCGACAGCAGTCATTGCTTTGCCGCCAAGAAGAGCTACGACAACGACGACACCGAGGACACCGCTAAGTCTATTCTTGGTTCCAGTTCCTGTGAGTCTTGACACTCCAGGAAGACTGTTGGAAAAATATAAGGGGGAAAAGGAGAAGAACATAAACAAGTTGGGGCCAGTAAGGGGGGTCCGAGGTCGGGGACGTGGACGTGGAAGGGGTAGAAACATGGTGCTGGTGCGTGATGATGAAGGTGATGCCCAGGAGGAAATTCCGGGACCGGGTACGGTGAAGAGAAAGCTGAGTTTGACGTATTAGACAGTGGAAGAGGGCGGAAGCTCGGGAAACAAGAAACCCAGGGTTAGCAAGCCAGACGTTTCCCTCGATGATATGTTTCTCACCATTCAGGCGGTGCATAGCGATGAGGCCCAGTCCCACCCGGAGCTATGAGTATCCTCAGTTGGAACTGTCGAGGTGGACTAAGGGATGCTGAGACAGTTCAGGATCTGCGCAATATTGTGCGCTTAAAAGCACCTTTAATTATTTTTCTTTGTGAAACAAAATGTTCTAGTTCTTTTATTGATAAGTTAAAAAGTCAGTTAAATTTTCATGGAGTAGGAGTAGATGCCAATGGTCAGTCTGACGGCATGGAGATGTTATGAAATAAACAAATAAAAGTAGTATTGAAGTCTTTTTCACATTATTACATTTATGTGTCAGCTTCTCTTCTTGATGTTACTGTTCTGATCACTGGAGTTTATTGTGAGCCGAATGTGGCGCTCCATCAGCAAGCATGGATCCGATTTCGGCAACTGGAAAGGGAGGAAGATGTTCCTTGGCTATGTTTGGGTGACTTCAACGAAGTTCTTTCAAAGGAGGAGTTTGTTAGAAAAGCACCGAGATCTGAAAGATAGATTGAGAATTTCCACGAGGCTCTGAGGCACTGCGGATTGATGGATATTAATTGCGAGGTTTATGACAACTCTCTGTTCACTTGGTTCAGGCTCCGACTAGGGGAACCGACAATGAAAACATGGCTTGATCGGGCCACCGGGAATCAGTATCTCCACAATGCCTTTCTGTGGTCTTCCAGCTCTACTGTGCCCATGCCCTCGTCTGACCATATGACGCTGATGATCCAGTTGCGGCCAAGCGATTCGTCGGCTAACCGAACACGGAAGAAGAGGCGCGATAGGTTCGAAGCATTCTGGGTGAAGTCTGAGGAGTGCGAAATCAAAATTAAAGAGTCTTGGAGCGAGGACAATCTCCACCTCTCAAAGAAACTAGAGCGCTGCGACGTTGGACTGATGGATTGGAGCAGCCGTAAATTCCCGGCGAGCGCCAAAAGGATCGAGCAGCTGAAAGGCTAATACACGCCTTGGAGAGCCAGGAATCATTGGACAATAGCCACGAGGAACTCTTTTCCTTGAGGTAGGAGTACATTTTTCTACAGGAGGCGGAGAGGATCAAGTGGAGGCAGAGAGCGAAGCAACACTGGTACAGAAAAGGCGACAAAAACACCATATTTTTTCACCATTTTGCTACAAACCGGAGGGCGAGGAATCAGATAAAGGAGCTGAAGGACGCGTCTCAAGTGCTGAGGAGTAATATTTCCAGCATGGAAAAGATAATAGGGGATTATTTTGGAGGCCTGTTCTCCTCATCTGAGCAGGGCGAACGGAAGATAATGCAGGTTCTGGATCATATGCCTAGGAAAGTAAGGTTATAGATGGCGGAAAAACTTTCTAGGCCCTACATTGAGGCAGATGTTGCCAAAGCGGTGAAGCAGATGCATACACTTAAGGCCCATGGGCCTGACGGTATGAGTCTCATATTCTTTCAAAAATACTGGCATGTAATTAAGAAAGATGTTGTTGCTTGTGTTCTTGATTTTCATAACAGGGGTGATCTGAACCCCAAGGTGAATTATACTTATATTGTCCTGTTACCGAAAATTTCACAGCCTGAACTCATCACACAGTTCAGGCCAGTTAGCTTGTGCAATGTGGTGTACCGACTGACATTAAAGGTGGTGGCGAATAGGGTTCGGCCGATCATTGGAAGCATCATCTCGCCATCACAGTCAGCTTTCATCCCTGGGAGATTGATACTAAACAATGTTCTGGGGGCTCACGAGATTCACCATGCTATGAAGGTGAAGACGAAGGGGCATAAAGGCGAGTTTAGCATCAAGTTAGACATGAGCAAGGCTTTTGACAGGATTGAATGGAACTTTGTGACGAGTACACTCAAACAGATGGGGTTTCCGCCAGCATTTGTGTCGATCATCAGACAATGCTTGTCCTCGATGCAGTTTTCCTTCATCCTGAATGGGGAGGAGTTTGGGCAACTTTCGCCACATAAAGGGATCAGATAGGGAGATCCTCTCTCCCCCTACTTATTTATAATTTTCTCAGAGGTTTTATCGATGATGTTATCGGATTTAGCAAGTGCAGGTCGCATCAAGGGAGCTTGTGCCTCACCTAATGGGCCGAGAATCTCTCACATGTTCTTCGCAGATGATACACTGTTATTTGGGGAGGCGTCAATGGAGGAGGTGAATACACTGGGCGCTAACACTTTTCGAGTCAATTTCCGGTTAGAAGATAAATTATGATAAGTCGGGAATTCTCTTCAGCCCTAACACGGCTTTGAAGCTCAGACCGCGCATCTGCGACTTGCTGAGAATGCTGGAAGTGGAGGCACATGAGAAGTACTTGGGACTCCCTATGATTATTGGGCATAAGAAAGGGGAGATTTTCCAGGCTATTAAGGACCTGATTCGCCAGAGGATCGATGGATGGAATGAACAAAATCTTTCGAAGGCGGGAAAGAGATTCTGATAAAATCCGTCCTTCAAGTCATTCCCAGTTATATGATGAGCTGCTTTACTCTGTTGAATTATGTCATCAGCAAGATACATGGTTTGCTGAGCAATTTCTGGTGGGGTGGTTCGTCTATGGAAAGGAAGATTCCATGGGTGGCTTGGAAAAGGATGTCTCGAGCCAAGGGAGTGGGAGGACTTGGTTTTCGTGAACTAGGGGCGTTTAACCGGGAACTTCTAGGGAAGCAGGCGTGGAGACTGCTTACACAGTCGACCTCGCTGCTAGCAAGGATTCTCCGAGCTAAGTATTACAGAGGTGGTGATCTATTATCATCCAGTCTAGGCACAAGGCCCTCTTGAGCTTGTCGGAGTATACATGGAGCAATTGATCTGATTAGAATAGGGGGGAGAAAGATGATAGGCTCAGGGAACAGTACATCTATATGCCATGATCCTTGGTTACCTAGGGATGGCAATTACAAGATTCAAAACCCACAGGATATCCCGGGTCATCTCGCTAGAGTGGCTGACCTGATTGATGAGGACTCCAGGTGGTGGAAGATGGAGTTGTTGGAGGAGTTCTACACCGAAGAGGATGTGGCAAGAATAAAGGAGATACCACTACATAACCTAAGTTTGTCAGATAAGTGGATATGGAACTACACAAAGCCGGGGAATTACACAGTTCGATCAGCGTACCATGCCGTGGTAGAAAATGAACGGATGGTGGTGTAACATCAGACCCTGCAATCGATGCATGATGAGCGGCGGCTTTCTGGAAGCGACTTTGGAAGTTTCAGGTTTCGAAGAGGGCGTTACATTTTTATTGGAGACTGTGCATGATTCATTACTGGCGGTGGTGAATCTCTGAAGGCGGGGAGTCGAAGTGGCTCCGATATTCCCCTTGTGTATGGAGGATGCAGACTCCACTGCCCATTTATTCTTCTAGTGCGAGTTCGCACAGAATACTTGGCAAACGGTCGGTTTGATGGCTAAGGTCGAGGGGGAAGCGCAGGCTAGAAATGATGCATGGTTTCAGAATTTTCTCAAGGAAGAGGGGGATGAGGTTTGTTCACGGATGATCATGGTCTGCGATGGCATATGGTTTCAGCGGAACAAACGAATTTTTGAGCAGAGTCACATTTTCGCTAACATCACGGCAAGAGGAGTGGTAGCAAATCTGAGGAACTACAGAGATGCCTAGGGATGGAGAGAAGATACGTCAGGCTCGCTGCTACCACAGACATTGCTACAGCCTCTGGACCCGGGTACTCAGGTCTACTTTGATGTCGGGATTATAAATGGGAACGCCGGAGTGGGAACAGTGGCACTAGACAAGGAGGGAAGGTTTACAAGAGTGGTGGCACATAGGATTCCGCATGTACAGGATCCGGAGCTGGACGAATGCTTAGCTTTGGAAGAGGAACTCATTCTGGTGGCTTATATGAACAAATCGACGGTGAGGTTGATAGGGAATGATCTCCATGTTATCCAGATGGTACAACAAGAAACAGACTGCTCAATGAATTTCATGGATACTTTTCAGAGGCTTAGAACTTTGTTAGAGAATAGCGATTGTTTGGGGCCCTTTTGGGTTCCTCGTAGCGAGAACTTTGTAGCACATTCTCTGGCGAATTATGCTAAGTTGAACCCCCTTATGTATGATCCCTTGGACTCTCCCCCAAGCTTCTTATCTTTCGTTTTCGGACAAATTCCGGAACCTTGAAGTTGAATGAAAGTAATTACCATTTTTCAAAAAAAAGAAGATTTACCACTTAGTTAAAAATTAATTGATTGCAAATGGATCTTAAAAAAGAAGTTGAAGGAGGAAGGGGCCATAGATAAGTACAAAGCAAGGCCAGTAGCCAAAGGATTTACACAAAATATGGCCTTGATTACTTTGATACTTATTCTCTGGTAGCATGAATAGCTACTATAAGGATACAACTTGCCATAATATCAATCCAAAAATGGGTTATCTATAAAATGGATGTTAAAACTGCATTTTTAAATGGTGAATTGGATAGGAAGTTTATATGAAACAATCCAAAGGATTTGTAGTATCTAGGCAAGAGCACCAAGTATCATGTAAACTTATGAAGTCGTTATATAGATTTAAACAAGCTTCAAAATAATGGCACCATAAGTTTGATCAAGTGATACTTCCTAGTGGATTCAAAATAAATGAGTTAGATAAATGCATTTACAGTAAGTATTTTAATGGTAAATGTGTCGTAATTTAAATTTATGTCGATGACATGTTGAGCTTCGGTTTGGACTTAGAAAGAGTCTTAGAAACCAAAGAGTTGTTCTCGAGAAAATTTGATATGAAAAAACATGGGAGAGACTGATGTTATTCTTGAATTTAGAATAAAAAACCCAAGGGCCCATTACACTCTCACAATCTCATTAAATTGAGAAGATCCTGAGAAGGTTTAATCATTATGATTGCAAGATGGTCTCAACACCCATTGACTCTAAACTTATGTGAAGAATGTGGGAAATGATGTATCACAATTGGAATATTCAAGTGTTGTAGGTAGTCTAATGTATTCCAGGACTTGTACACGTCAAAATATTTCTTATGCAGTTCGAATGTTAGATAGATTCACAAGTAATCCAAAAAAGCAACATTGACTTGGTGTTACGAGAGTTTTAAAATAATTTAAGCACACAAAATATTATTGTATCAACTACAAATGGTATCCTGCCCGACTCTTGAAGGTTATTCGGATGCTAGTTAGATAGAAGGCAAAAAACATCACTCATCTACAAGAGGGTGGATCTTCTTGTTTGGTGGTGGAGCAGTTTCTTGGGCATTAAAGAAACAAATATGTATAGTTGACTCCACCATGACTTCTGAATTTGTGGCATTAGTTTCAACTAGCAAAGAAGATAAATGGTTAAGGGACTTGTTACATGGTGTTCCATCGTGGCCTAAGCAATATCACCTATTCATTCATTGTGATAGTACTTCAACGATTTTCAATTCCTATAGGGAAATATACAATGGAAAAATGTAGACACATTGGAGTGAGGCATAGTATGGTTAAAGACTTAATACAAAGAGGAGTCATAACCGTAAACTTTGTCAGGTCCACTGAAAATTTGGCAGATCATTTATGACTAAGGGATTGAATAGAGATTTGGTGGAAAAGACATCCATTGAGATGAGATTAAAACCTGAATAAAAAAGCCATAAAGATGAAAACCTCAATTCAACACTAGTAAATTTACTCGTCTTGAATTCAATGTGTGAAAAGTACTTTGTTACATGGCTGGAACACTATTTGTGAAGTTAGTGTTATTACCCGCTAGTTAGTAGAGTATGAACTTTAGAGTTCTTAACAAGTTTGAGAAATGCTTGATACATTATATGCACATATTGTTTGCATGAGCTGGGAAATACTTTGTACGGCAGGGCCTATATGAATATAGACAGTGTGTCAATTAAAATTTTAGACTTGAATTTTGGAAATATTCATAAATAGGCTTGAAACACATTGAATGATATGTGTTGTACTATGACCATCAGAAAGAAGCGCACGTGTGTGGAAGTTCATGTGACATGTTACAAAAACTTCGGTTCAAGGATTAGCCCACTAAAATGGTCGACATGTTATAAGTAGTTTTCACTAAGGCGTTGGTTCAGTCGAAAGATACCTAAATCAATGCATATGTTATCAAGATATTTTAGGACCTTTATTTTCAATTATTGAAAATAGTGGGGGATTGTTAGATAATTTCAAGAACTGAGAGATATGAAGTGCATGAGTTACTTGACATTAAACAAGTGGTAAAATATTTTTTTAAAAGATTACATACAAGCAACTGAATTACACATTAACATCCTAATCTAGGACCTAACTAGGAAATACCACCATCAAATCTCAGTGGAGCCTGAAACTCCATCCATTTGAAAAGTTAGAGACGCCCTCCTGAGAACACTCAAACGCTGCACCACCAATAGACCGGTGCTACTGAAACCGGAACCACCATGATCTCACCATCATCGACCACCTGTAGGTTGGCAAACCACAGCGGGGACCACCGACACGGTCCGATAACGCTAGGTAATCCCCATCAAGAAATTGCTCTAATATTCACAATTCTTAATAGGGGTGTATTTTAAGTTCTGAACCTCTCAGTTGTAGAGAGTGTGGCTTACCACTAAACCAGAACCAATTCACAAACAAGTGGTAAATTCTTGTAATTTATTCAAGTTTAAAGATCAAAGATATGATCTTGAAGTGAGTGTGCTATCCTATAAATTCAAGAATCTTATATGAGTTTATGGAAGAGTTTCAAGTCATGAAATTAAAGAGAGAATACATCAATGTCAAGCTCTCTTTGACAAGTATAAAAGAGTTCTCCTTTGTCATTCTAAAGAGAAGGTACAACACAAAACAAGAAATACAAGAAATATGTCTTCCATTCTCTAAAGCTCTTACTCTTCATTTATGTTAGGAAGTTAGTGCAAACTTTTAAAAAATTTACTTAATATTATTCTAAAAGGAATTTTTTTATTACCTGCACACAAAAGGGAACAAATAAAGGCTTAAGGAAAGTTTTTTGTGAACGATTTAAAGATTTACTAATATAAATCCATTAATTTATCTCCTCACTTTCGTGTTGCCATTATGATTGTTAAGTAATACATTTTGTAACCAACAAAAGCTCAGGTTGTTCTCGAATGGATTTGTTTTATTCTCCCTTCATCCCATAGAAATGTGCTCAATTTCTATTTTCGTCCGTCCACAGAAATTGACACAATTCAATTCTTACCCAAAGTGGCAAAATATGAGCTTATACATATACTATATTATCGCTCAAGAGGTTGATTAAATCTATTATTCAACTCTTCTATTACCCAAATACCCTTCCTTTATTTCCTATCAACACTTCTGTCTCATCTTGCATATAATACCGATCCAAAAGTAATTGTGTCAATTTCTATGGGACGGAGGGAATATTACATTTTACGTAATTCAACTCCTTTAATGTTCGATGTTGATATTTTATCGAATAATCTGGATCGATACTTACTGCTATCTTTTCATTATTTCTTCTCAAACTAAACATTGACATACTTGATGTTGGTAATGCATAATGGGATATTCAGCCCAAGATCATATTTTGAAGAATAAAACTTATATTTTCTCTTTATCCCACATTGGAAGTTTAGAGAGAGGGTGTCTAGTTTATATGTGGAAATGTTTCTCTACAACTTTCAGTGAGCAAGAGAAATAAAGACCTCTTGCATGCACCACTGTCGACCGCACCGCACATCCGGACGTGACGAGGAGAGCACGAGCCGGGCCGGGCCTTGCATCCATATTAATTCTTTTGGTCCCAATTAGTTGAGAGCCTAGCATCATAAGGTTTCTCAGATAATCAAACGTGTTTAACTGGTCCTAAAAGAAAATCCTATTTTCCTTCCAACATTTCAGACATGGTTAAATGGGTTTTAAATTTCCAAAAATGATAAAAACTATTTTTAACTCTTCAATTGAGCGTAAGGTTTTATCTTCAACATGCTTCCAATTTTTTATTCGATCCATGATCATTCTGATTTTTTTGGTCAGTAAAACCAGGACAGTGAACTGCTCCACATTCTCCAGAATTTGAGCTCTGACTGTTGGTTTGTACACCTATAAAAGATGAGTTCTTGAGTAGATTTAAAACACAAAAATCACTCTTCTTTTCTTCTCTTTACAACTTTCAAACATTCGGGTTCTATGCAAAGTACTTACGAGTTCCTCATCCGCTGGTTGAGTGCACGAGTAAGGGATGATTTTGGTACCTTGGGAAACGAACAACTGTGTTGAACCTTGCACTGTGGGTTAGAAGAATTTCATTCAAAAATCCTTTCTTCTTTAGAAAAGCAACATATTTTGTGTACTGTCTATACACAAAACTAGTAATTGTTACTCAAATTTTACCAACCATTTTGAAACAAAATTATTTCTTGTTTGAAAACAATTTCTTGTCAAACAATATTTTTGAACGAACTTTTGAAAACTTTCATGTGGATGGTGTTAACTACAAATGCTCGTCTCAACGAGCCTTGATTTTTCTTGAACGACTGGAAGTAGATTATGTTTTATTTACTAATCCTCCAAAAATCACTACCACTACCTTCACCACCAATCAAACTCCAAAAACAGCCCATGAGGTTCCTTCAAAAGAAGATACCAAGCCGATTCTAAAATATGAAAAAGACAACAAAACCGTTAGGGGCTATCTTCACAACAACATGAAGAATCTCATATTTGACTTGTTCATCACCAAAAAATATGCTTAGTCAATATGGGAGACATTGGAGAAAAAATATGGTGGTGGTGATGATGCAGGGAAGAAAAAGTATGTTGTTGGAATTGGCTCAAGTTCCAAATGGTGGACAACAAGCCCATTATGAACCAGGTTCATGAGTACAAAAATATGACTACCAAAGTACTCGCAGAAGGTATGATGATGAGAAACATCCTTCATGCCAATGTACTCATCAAGACGCTGCCAGATTCTTAGTTCGGTTATTGCAACTACTTCAAGCACAAGAAATGGGATACGACTATAGAGGAACTAGTCAGCCATGTGAAAATTGAGGAAGCCAGTCACCTCAATGATGATAGACTCTCCCCTTTTTCTGATTCGATTAAAGATAATCTTGTAGAATTTAGAAACATTGACAAGTTTAAGTTCTTTGGTACCTTCAAGAAGGGAACCTACACCGGTCAAAAAAACTGTCACCTTTAAGAAAATGAGACAATTCACACGAAGTCTAAAGTAGCCCACTATGTCTGCAGTAAAACCAATCATCGAGCCTACCAATACTACCAACGCAATAACCCCAACAGCAGCAACAAACCTCAAGTCAATCTCACCGAAGATGAACATATGGAGACCATGCTGGTGTATTCTCTGAAGTGAACTTGGTCGAAAACAAGACAAATTGGATCATTGAAACTGGTGTCTCCTGATAGTTCTATATAAATAAAGACATGGTAGCAAATTACGAGGAGGTCGCTAATGGTGAAAAAGTCTACATGAGAAATTCAAGCAGTGCCCCAGTTCTCAGCAAAGGGAAGGTTATTTCTCAAACTGACTTCCAGAAAGAATTTATCCTTTTCAAATATTCTACATGTTTCTTCCCTGCACAAAAACTTAATATCTGCTAGTTCGCTTAATAAGGTAGGCCTCAAGTTGGTGTTTGAAGCTGACAAGCTAGTTATCACTCAAAATGGCCAACTTGTAGAGAAAGGGATACATGTCTTAGGGGTTGTTTGTTGTAAAAACCATTTCTATCAATGAAGCATCTACTCCTGTTTATGTCATTGAATCTTTTGATATTTAGCCAACACATGAACATATGAACTTGCTGCCTAACCTGCCCAAAAATTAATTGGAAAAAATTCAAACTTGCATAAAAGCTAAAATTGCTAAGAAACCATTTAAACAAGCAATTCAACGAGCAACAAAACTTTTAGAGCTAGTTAACATGGACTTAGGAGATTTTAGAAACTTTGAAAGTAAAGGTGGAAAACGGTATTGCACAATGTTTGTAGATGATTATTGATGTACAATTTTATGCATGCGTTAACCAATGCATTCGGCACATTTCTTATCATGTCTTCCTTGGTTGATTGCTATTTTTAGTTAGATTTACACGATAAAGGGTTTGGACGACCATTATTGGTTTTCTTGTCTAAATCTCGACTAATGTAGACGTACTTGAAGCTAATAGACACTTTGTTTTCATGGGAACCTAGATTCTTCTTTGTGATATTACGAGTAGGTTGCTCGTGAGAACTTTTTTATCATCATTTTGTAGAAGACCATCTACAAGAGTGGTAGAAAATATTTCAAGGTTATTCGCAAGGATGGTAGAAGATATCGAAATCCATTCACAATGATGGAAGTAGATTGAAGGCCACGGAATTCAAAGCTTGACAGTAGATGGAATTGATCCCAAAAAAGGTGGATTTAAATTTCAAGAAGGCCAAGAACGAAAGACAAAGAAATGGAGGAATTGTAATATGATAGTTACACGGAGATCTGGGAATCATAAGAAAAGAATCAACATTTATGGGTGGAACCGTTGGATTCGTCTTCTTGAGCACCATAAAATTGACTACAAGAACTCTCAAATCGAATCACTGGTTCATCAGTAGCGTAGCAAACAAATCAGCCAGTCAGCCAGCCGACCAACCAGCTAGCACGATCCATGCAAATGGCTAGCATGTCCCATCAAAATTTTACACGCACCGTGCACCTTTGTGAATTCCGCTACACTGGTGGCTCAAAATCACTCCCAAACGGCTAAGTACGTGCGCGAACTGTCCCATTTTGCACAGACCGCATTGTTCCAAGTCCCAAAGTAAAGACCAGCCCATGGGGGTGTGAAAAATAGCATGGGCCATGCCTATTTTTGAGAAAAAAGTCCTTCTAGCTGACGGGCTGCGCCAAACGACAAGGAACATGCAAATCAAACGTTTTGGATTAAGCACTAACCCTCGACCCGTGTCGGTCCATGCAGGCTACCTTTCACAAGGCTACACGGGTTGTGTCAGTCCGTGTTCCTGGCCTTGCATGAGGCTACACGGACCGGGCCGTGGCGCATGGTCCATTTTGCACAAACTTGCACGATCCGTGTCATTTTCCAGTGGTCATGCAAATTGCGGCTGCTAGGGTATTTTGGCCATTTTGAGGGCCTTTTTCAAAGCTCAATTCCCTACTACTATATATGGATCTCTTTCTACTAGGGTTTAAGTTTAATGCTCATTTTTCATCTTCAAGAGTAGGCTATAGAGAGAAAATACTCCTCTTTCTCTCTAGGTTCTTTTCCTTTCTTCTCTTTATTTTTCTTTTGACCAAAAGTGTTGAATCTAATAAAATACTTGGGTTCAATACTTAGGGAGTAGTTAATTAACTTGGGGATTATATTTGTATTCATGTTTTAATGCTTGTTTTGTGAGATTTCTTAGATCTACCTATTTCTATGTGTTTTGTGATTATTATATTGGCTTGTTCTTCATGTTCTTGCTAATTCCATGATTGTCACATTGAGTTAGCACACACAATATTCTACTTTCATGTTGGTGAAATTATTAATATCCCCCAGGGAAGGAAACCTAGATGCACTTGGTGTAACGATAGTCCGGAACCGTGTGGGTGTGTGCACGTGGGTTGTCGAGTCAACATTATGATCGACCATGCACTAGTAAGTTGACGAGTTGGTCCGAAGGGTTACTAGTAGAGATATTTAGAGTAGAAAACTTAGGTTAGCTTTACAACCCTAGAGTCATCGATAAGGTGTTTCATCCCCTTTGCCTTTTTAGGCCTAGGGAGAAACATTCATGATGTAGTGCCCGGGATGTAATAGCACAAGGGAGATTTACATCTACACACTAGCAAGGCAGTTGTTACACTCCCCTAATTATTGAGGCGGTGCTGATGGAAAATTACATATGCACCCTACGTGACAAGTATGAGGAAGTGTTGACCATCGATCAAACCACGTGTTACAAATACTAGATTAGGTTTATAGTTCTTATATGTAATGAAATCAAGGATCGAAACAGCATTAATCATGTTACACAAATATTCCCCACGTGCTAGTTTTTATAGTTTATTCTCTGTTGAATTGCATGCTAGAATTTTAGTTTTAAAAAAACCCAATGTTTATTTTACCAACAATGATTATTCCTAACACGTCATCGGATTGACGACCCGATCGCGGCTGTGTGTAATTGGTTATTAGATTCCTAACATCTCTATGGACGACCCCCGTACTTGCCATTGTCTGCCAATTTTGGAAAAATAGTAGCAGGAATGGAAGCAACAATATAAATCTCTATCTTTGACCGTTAATACTTATACTTCTCTTGGTTTAGTAGATCTCTCATGGTTTATTAGCAACGCTGGGAGGGGCGGGTCAAATTTTGGTGTCGTACTGGGTATGTTAGCTTAATGGTCTAGTGGTTAACTTGCATAGCGTGTTAGTTAAGTAGTTAGGGTTATTTTTATTTTTTATTTTTATTGGTTTTTGCTGTTGAGCTTTCTTGCTAGTTATCCGGTTACTTCTAATCCTTTTCCTAGTGTTTCTTCTAGTTCGATACTGTTTTGCTCCCAGTTTATGGTACACGCCCATACCACTAACACAAGAGTTTTACATTACCCAACAGAGTACGCAGGTAGTAGGCGACGAAGAAAGAGGAGAACTGCATCGGAAGTTCCATAAGAATAAGTTTTGATAGTTGTAGAGAGTGGAGAAACAGTGAAAGATAACTGCACTTTGAGGGAGGATATGGCTCCAAACATGGAGAACCAACCTCTTTTCATTTTCTTCCCACCCTTACCACCCAGTGAGCTCAGGAGCGGAATGATTCAGTGCTTGCCAACTTTTCATGGAATGGCCAGTGAAGATTTGAACAAGCACTTGTCAGAGTTTCATCTAGTTTGTACTAACATGAAGCCATCAGGAGTCTCAGGGGAAGACTACAATTTGAGATCATTTCCTTTCTCACTATGGGATGATGCCAAAGATTGGTTGTACTACCTTCCACCGGGTTGCATCACTTCCTGGATGGACATGAAGAGCAGATTTCTCGAGAAATACTTCCTAGCTTCAAAGTCTGAGGGATTGAAGAAGTAGCTCTCAAATCTCTCTGTTCGCTAATGAATCAGTTCAAGAGGCTATTGGCAAGCTGTCTATATCATCCATTCAATGAGGGGGATCTGGTATACTATTTCTTAGAGGGGTTGTGGGATGATGACATGCCAGTGCTGAATGCCACTTGCAATGGTTCAATTTCCAACAAGAGCCCAAGGGATGTAATGACACTCTTCAAAGAGATGGAAAATGGTACAAGGCAATTTGGTACAAGATCAAGAGTGAAACTCATGGATGAGCCATCTCATTCCTCCAAACTAGAAAAGCAAGTCTAAGCTCTTGCTTTCATGATGAAAGAGTTCATTAAAGGGTGGGTTCAACAAGTAAAAGTGTGTGGCATTTGCAATCTTGACCATCACACAGATGTTTTCCCACAAGTGCTGGAATATTTGGAGGAAGTTAAGGTGTTGGATTTCAACAATGGTGAAAGTAGACAACAACAAGGGTTCCGTGGGAAACAAGGTGGTGAAAGGCAAGAACCCTACGTGAACACCTTCAACCTGAGGTATCGCGATCGCCCTAACTTCTGTTGGTGATAGAAGAATCAAGTGCAAGGGTACAACTGAGGTGGAAAAGCTCCACCTCAACCTTATCCGAGGGAAGAAGATTCTTCAAACAACAAAGATTCACTCTGCAAGTCAGATCGAGAGAAATCTTGGAAGCAATCTCTTAATTGGCTAAGAAGCATGATGTTTTTTTGCAGAGCACACAAGGCGAAAGATTGAAGATTTTGGGACTAGGGCATTTTTTAGCATTAAGAATATTGAAATTCAAGTCGAATAACTTGCCACCTCGGTGAGCCGACTTGAAGTCAACGAATTCGGCAAGCTTTCTTCCCAACAGGAGATCAATCTGAAGAATGTGAGCGCTCTGAAGCAAAGAAGCGCGGAAGAGGTGTGTGAGCCCAAGAGGGAGATTTTACATAAGGACAACTTGGTCTTGGAGAGCAACAAAACTAACTTTGAGGAGCAAGAATTGGCAGTGGAGGAGGAACCCATTAAGGAACTTCCAATACCCAAGGCGAGGGTGAATCTTCCACCACCTTTCCCTAGTGCACTTAGGGGAAGGTCGAAGGTGGCAACCAATGATGAGCATGTTCGTAAGATCTTCAAGAAGGTGTAGGTTAGCATTTCACTCTTGGACTTTATTGAGCATGTGTCTTCTTATGCTAAATTATTGAAAGTTGCATACACTAAAAAGAGGAACAAACCACTTAGGAAGTTGGGAAAATTGAAAATAGGGAGAGTTGCTACTCTTAATCATAGAAATTTTCCCAAGAAATGTGATGACCCCGGCATGTTTTAATTCCTATTTCTTTAGGTGGTAAATTGGTGAAAAATGTTATGATTGATCTAGGAGCATCTATCAATGTTATCCCTTCTTGCCTTTATGAGAACCTAGACATAGGTGAGTTTAAGGAAACTAGGGTAATTTTCCAATTAGCCGATCACTCCCAAGCTAGCCCTTGAGGTTTATTTAAGGACGTAATGGTTAGGGTATGAAACCTAGTGTTTCTGGAAGATTTCCATGTTCTTGACTTAGCGCATGATGGTGGTGCACCCTCAATTTTATTGGGGAGACCTTTTCTTAAAACGTCAAGAACAAAGATTGACGTTCATTTGGGAACATTAACCCTAGAGGATGAAATTGATAAGGTGGGTTTTGATATTTACAAATCTAAGCATGATTCACCCAATCCTTCTCTTGTGTGCAAAGGCATAACCTTATGTGAACAACTTGCTCAACATGAAAACTCTTGCATGATTAAAGATGTCTTGCATGATTAAAGATGTTAAATGCCTAAATGTAATTCTTGATGATGAGGTGTTGCCCAATATCGAAAACTTGCATGCTCTCTCTTGTATGAATGAATTTTGTGATGATACACTTGTTGATGAACATGTCTCTTCTAGTGTGATTAAAGAGGTTTTGCTTTCGATTTTCACACTAACGTACAGTGGAGAAAGAAGCGGGTTAAGGAATTAGCAACTCCTAAATCCCTTCCTACTCCCAAACTCAACAAAAATGTATATACGATTGAGAAAGATGAACATGTTTGGTATGTTTTCCCAAGGTAAAAGGAAAACCAATGGTAATGTGGTGACCCATCCATAAGGACGTAGATGTTAGTGATGTCAAGGATGGTGATTCCGGTAATCCATCAAAGCAATTTTATTTAGTTTTTAAAAATGAATGAAATAATAAGTTGTGAGAACGAAAATAAAATATGACATTTTCTATTTTATATTAGTGGTTTCAAAAAATTCCTTGAAATTTTTTGGGAGTGTGTTTGATTTTTAGTGGTGTTTTAAGGATTATTAGTCATCAAAATTAATTTGGAACAGTGATACTCTTGGTTTTCATATTTTTGGATGCAGAAATTTAATGGGAAAGTTGGAGGAAAAAGGATTCAAGAAAGCCTCATGCTAAAGCAAGTCATCACGGCCCGTGCCAGGACGCTTCAGCACAAGGGCTGATAGGGTGACACAAGGCAAGTCTGTGCGCCATGGCACAGATGAAACTGTGCAGGCACGAGGCCGTTGGGTGCCGGCACGAGGCCGTTGGGCGCCGGCACGAGGCCTACATGAGCCAGCACCAGGACTCCTCACGCCGGTATGAGCTAGACTGCGCTAGCAAGGAGGAAATGCGTGCTAGCACGCATTTCCATGCCCAGGCACGAGGGTGGCATACGCCTAGGATGGGCCTCTACGTGTCAGCACGGATCTGGCCAATGGATCCATCTTTCCTACCCAACCTACCCAATTAAACCTCTCCTAAACCCCTATATATACCCCTCATACCTAACTCTTCTTCCTCACTTCTACTCTTCTCCCCCCAGCCGAATTCCTCTCATTATCCCTCCCAAAAACCATTTCTTTCATAACTTTGCCAATTATCCTCCGCTTCACCTCCACCATATGTTAAAAAAATTGTCTTTCCAAGCCCAAAAAACTCATTGATCACTTTCTCCAGAAAAATTACCATTTTTTTCCAGAAAAATAAGGCTTTAGTTCAGCCAGATTTTGAATTTTCTCCCAAAACTCAATATTTGGTCCATTATGGCTGTTGGAGTTTGCTTCAAGAAGGTCTAGGAGGAGTCCCACACACTTTTCAAGAAACAAAAGCAGCCCAATCACCATCTTGAGGTATTTGGCCAATTTTTATTAGTTGGAAGAATTGGAGTTCTATTGTTTCTTGGATATGTGCATGCTTGAAGTTTGGGAGTATTAGTGTGATATTGGGGTTGTTGTGGGAGAATATTTTGAGTGGAGGTGTTTGGTAGGAAGCCTTGTCTTTTATTGGTGATCATTATTGGTGATGCTTGTTATTGTATATCATCATGCCTCGTAGACAGAGAGGGGATTCTAGTATTCCTTTTATGGGGTTGGCTACACCCCGCCTGGAGCACCAAGAGCGGTACGGTCATCTTGTTGAACGACCCATACAAGAAACTAAGTTTGTAGACATGAGCACCATCAAGGACCTCAATCTCTACAAACCAGTCCAGGTACTCTTCTGGAGGATTGGGCTTAAGGAATTCACTAAGGTGGCTGCCTCCACCTACCCTAGGTATACCTTAGAATTCCTGTCCACCATTTCTAAGTCAACTAATGGGTAGGGAGATAAGGTAGATAGCTATCGGGGGGATGATTTCATTCTTGGCAGAGCATTTTGAGCTTCTGGTGAGCAAAGACATGTGGAGACACTCTTACTCCCGTAGTCATGAAGGAGGCAGATATGATCAAAGTGGAGGATGACATCATCCACTGGCTATACAAGGGCCAGCATTTCATGAGGCTTCCCCAAGAAGGTAGGACTGCACTGGCCAAAACCTTCTTGATACATGATTTGATCATACAGCCCGATCAGAACTCCCAAGTGATACTAGGTGTCCATATAGAGGATGATGAGCAGGGGGCGATCAAATTCTGGAGAATCCAGCACAGCCTTTCCCCCACCAACCACCAGTTCGCTCAGCGAGCCCCAGATTTCCAGCAGTTTGTGCCACCGCTTCAGTTCCCATAGTTGGTGCCTCCCGATATTTGAGCAGCCCCTAGTGCCACAATCCCCCGGTGAAGCAGGTATTTGGAGCACCGCCACTGTACCAGGGCCCTATTTATATTCAGGATAAGTCTTACCATTCTACAAGGCATTATGGCAGTGATTCTCGCAGGCACGACATCTCCTGCCACTACGATGATTTTGCAGAGTCTAGCAGGCACAATGGTTGTAGGGCTCTCCGTAGGGCTCCTTCCACACCTGAGCTACCCCGCCGCAGCGTATCAATCCCCTCTCAGCATGGGACAAACTCATGGCAGTACCCTCAATACGACCCATTTCGGGAGCATGACTAATGGGGTTTCCAGTCGGCATCTTCATACCATATGTGAAATCAGCCACAACCACTGGAGTGGATGAAGTCATGGAGCGATGCCATCTTTGGAGTTGGACAGGATATACATAGGCTCGGCGCCCAGCTAGATTATCATTAGTGGGACACTGCACAAAGGTTCGATCGAGTCGACTACAACCTTCACCACCTCAGGAAGATATGGAGACACTGCACCAACGCATGAGAGAGATCACTGAACGGCTGAGGATATCTAGGAGAGGGCTACTACCATCAGGATCTGCACGGGTAGGGGAAAGAATCCAGAATTTGGAGACAGCATTGAGCAATCTTCGGTGTTTCCAACTTTTCCTTTCACCTCAGTCACATGCATTGGGGACCATGCATAAACTAAGGCCCTATCCAGTTCAGCTAAAATGGAGTTGACTTGAGTTGAGATGAATTTATTGAAGTTGAGAAGAGCTGAGAAGAGTTGAGAAGAGCTAAGAGTGGTTGAAGATATTTGAAGGCTATTCGCAAGGATGGTAGAAGATATTGAAAGCTATTCGCAAGAATGGTGCAAGATTAAAGGCCACAGACTCCAAAGCGTGGTAGTAGATGAAAATAAGCCCGAAAAATGCAAATTAGAAGTTCATGAAGGCCAAGAACGAAAGACAAATAAGCGATGGAATTGTAATCCAAGAATTAAACGGAGTTCTGGGAACAATCTGAGAAGAATCAACCTTTGTTGGTGGCACCGTTGGATTCGTCTTCTCAATAAATATAAAAGTGACTACAAAAACTCTTAAATCGGATTAGCGGTTCATCCACAACGGAGCAAATAAATCAGCTGGTCAGTCAGCCAGCCGGCACGATCTGGAGCACGGAGCTTATACCAGCAAGTACGGTTCGTGCAAATGGCTAGCACGGCCCGTGCACATTTTGCATGAGCCCCGCAAAGGCCTTTACACAAACTGTGCACCTTCATGCGTACTGTTACACCAGTGCCTCAAAATTACTCCCAAACGGCTAAGTATGGTTGTGGACTGTCCCATTTTGCATGGACCGATCGGTTCCATGTCCCAAAACTAAAGACCCACCCACAGGGTGTGAAAAAAACATAGGTCATGCCAATCTTCTAAGAAAAAATTACTTCCAACCTATGGGCTGCGTCAAACGACACGGGGCTCGCAATTCAAAAGTTCTGAATCAAGCACCAACCCACGGCCCATATCAGCCTGTGGGGGCCACCTTGTACAGACTGTGTCAGTCTGTGCACCCAGCCTTGCACGAGGTTGTACTGCACGTGTCAGTCTGTGGGGTCACCTTGCACAAGGCTGCACGGACCGTGTCGTGGCACACAACCCATTTTGTACAAACCTGCACAGACTGTGTTGTTTGACACTGGGCGCGCAAATTGTGGCTGCTAGGATTTTTTGGCCATTTTTGGGGCCTTTTCAAGGCCCAGTTCCCTATTACTATATATATGGACCTTTCTCTACTAGGTTTAAGTTTAATGGCCATTTTTCATCTTCAAGCGTAGGCTAGAGAGACAAAAAAATCTTCCTTCTCCCAAGGTTATTTTCCTTTTTTCTTTTCATTTTGCTTTTGCCCAAAAGTGTTGAATCCAGTGAAATACTTTGGGTTCACACTACCACAGAAACACCCCTCAGGCACCGGTTTTTTGGTACCTTTTTTTCAAAACCGTTGCCTAAATTAAATTAGCACCGGTTTTTTACATAGGCACAAGTTTTTTTGAAAACTGGTGCCAAACATTTCCTGAAATTCTCCAAAATTTAGCATCGGTTTTCAAAAACTAGTGCCTATGTAAAAAAACCCGTGCTAAAATTTTTAAAATTCAATCATCCTGCCAAATTTACCAAAATTTAGTGCCGGTTTTCAAAACCGGTGCCTATGTAAAAAAACGAGTGCCTATGCAAAAAAACTGGTGCTAAATTTTTAAAATTGAATCATCCCGCCAAAAAATTTAAAAATTTTGCCAAAATTTAGCACAGGTTTTCAAAAATCAATGCCTATGTAAAAAAAACCGGTGCTAAAATTTTTAAATTCAATCATCCCGCCAAAAAGTTTGCCTAAATTTAGCACCGATTTTCAAAAATCGGTGCCTATGTAAAAAAATTGGTGTTAAAAATTTTAAAATTCAATTATCCCACCAAAAAATTAAAAACATTCACCAAAATTTAGCACTTATTTTCAAAAACTGGTGTCTATGTAAAAAAAACTGGTGCCCATCTTATTCATGAGATGGGCGCAGCTGCAAGCAGCCACTCTAAGCTAAATTATATTTTTGCTTAACTTTCAAAATCATTTACTTCTTTGGTTGATTTTAACTAATAGTTAAGTTAATTTAAACTAATCAATTATCAAGCTTTATTGACATAATATATATATAAATAAGAATAAAAATGTTTGACGTTAACTAATTAACGTCCAATTCTTAATTGATTTAGTATATATAAATACAAATACAAATTTTTGAATTTAACTAATTAATGGCCCTTCCATTCACCCATACATGCCCAAATCGCAAAGTTGCAATCGAATATTATTCAATTGAATTTTGTCATCGCCAATTTCATGATTCGACAATTCCAATTTCTTGGAGGGAGCTAAGTGCAAAAGGTAAAAATATTACTCGTAACTCCAAATTGAAATCCGTTCGAACGTGGTGCTTCCATGTACACCCCCATTTTAATTTCCAAATCCATAACGGAATATTTATCATCGATAGGGCACAAGAACATATCCATAATCCTTTCTGATTTCTCTTCCTTACTTATATGTAATCAACTCTAAGTTACTCTGGAACATCTACTAGCGCTTTCCCACAATTCACCAAAAAATATATTCTTTAATATTTTTATATTTATGTAAGAATAACAGAAATCATGTATTTCGGAGCAATGGATAATGGGGAAACACAACTTTGGGCCACAATGTAATTTTTTAAAATTGTGTACAAGTAATCAATGTTGACTTTCGAGGACCTTCCATTCACCCATACATGCCCAAATATCAAATTCACAATCGTATATTATTCAATTGAATTTTTGGATTGCCAATTTCGTGATTTGGCAATTCCAAATTTCTTGGAGGGACCTAAGTGCAAAAGGTAAAAATAATAAACTCAATTATATTAATTTTATTATTGACTCAATTATATAAATATAATAGTAATAAACTCAATTGCTTGTACATAACTCAATTATTTAAATATAATAATAATAAAAAAATTAATTTTATTATTGTCTTATTTTAATCATAATGTGAATTTATAAAATAAGAATTGATTTTAAATTTAAACTAACTTGTCATATGGGTTTGATTTGAAGCCCAATCCATAAAATCCCAAACCCTTTTGATTTGTAGTCCAATCAATAAAATCGCTAACCCTAATTGATTAATCTCTTCTCCTTCTTTCCACCTTTGCCTCCAGACTACTCGAACTTCTCTTCTCCTTCTTTCCACCTTCGCATCTGATGCCACCAGCTGCGCCACGCGATGCCACTAGCTGCACCACGCGACGCCACTAGCTGCGCCATGCAATGCCAACAACTACTCCACCCGATGCCATCAGCTGCGCTGCCAGACGCAATCAGTTGCGCCAAAAGATTATCCACCTCCTCCACAAGCCGCTCCAGATTGACTAGTAATTAACTTTTGTTTGGCTAAGATTATAAGTATGTTAATTTTCATAGATCTGGTTTTTTTATTTTCTCTTTTGTGATCTTCGCTTTGCTTCTTCACACTTATTTATTATGCTATACCAGGTTAAGTACTAGGCTTTCATATGCTTTTATTTTTAAAGAATACTAAAGTGTATAGGTTCTTGTTTTTGTAAATGATTATGAAATATATGTTTCATGATGCATATGAGGAGGAGATTGATCCTTATGACCTATCATATGAAGTTAGTGCGTTTATCTTGTATTACA
>JAULKJ010000014.1:9262636-9276898 GCA_032355405.1 Rubia balearica
TCCGTTGTTCTTTTCTTATCAATTTTATCACAGTGTTAAACAATAAAGTCAAACAAGAATCATCAGCTTTCTTTTCTGATGCAAATATCAAAGACTACTACCACCTTAGATGACGACATGCCAAAGCTTGATCAAACAATTAAAGGATATGTTAGGGATCCTCTAAGTGATATGACAGGTCCTATGACTAGAGCAAGAACGAATCTTAGAGACGCGGCTTTAAATGTTTTGACTGATCAACTTTATTATGAAGAATTGAAGAATAAATCAACATCGACAATTTCTTGGATTAATTGCTCAAGAGTGTTGAGGAATTGAAGACATCATGAAGAACACTATAATTTTTTCCCACTGGGTTTTTAATGAGGTAGTGTGATCGTTGTAAACTATTGTAAACTATTTCATTTTGAATTTTAGATATTAAACTCGGCCATGGGAGCTTTGAAGGGTTTAATTTTGAAAATCAGTCCAATTAGGGTTTAGAATATTCAGTTTTGATATGCCTAGAATTAGATTTGGTAAGATTAGATAAGACAATATTTTCAAGATTCATCTTGATGAATCTGGCCATATAGTCTTGTATTTTAGGTATTCTAGTTAGATATAGTTTTAGCTTCTTAAAGTTGCAATAAGTCTTTTCAGTTTCTGACAGAAGTTACCGAATCTCGTTATTTTTTCTATTAGGGTTCGGCCGAGTTTCACCTTAGTATTATTGTATGTGATATTGTTGAATTCGTCATAACAAATACTCCCCCCCGTTCCATAATTATTGGCCTATTTATTTTTTCAAAGTCAAATTTGGTAAACTTTGACCCTAAATATAAACTAATTTACATATAATAAAAATATCATATGAGATATTGTTGGATTCATCTTAACATCTATTTTCTAGCTATCAACTTTTTATGCCAAATTGTTATATGTAGATAGAGATATTGATGGTCAAACATGGTCATTGAAGACCTTGAACAAGTAAATAGGCCAATAATCTCGGGATGGAGGGAGTAGTTTCTAAAAAATAACTTTTTAATTACCGTTATTATATGTAGTTAAATATATTAATGGTCAAACATGTTTCTTGAACACCGTGAAAAATATTCTATGCAATTTAAGGTGGGACGGAAGGAGTACTAAATTTTAAATTTTGAAAAAATATTTTATGTTATATATATATATATATATTTATATTTATATTTTTACTCTCAAATCCACATTATTACTTCTTGCAATATTGACTCAAAAGAGCCCCACTAAAATTGCAACTTACTATTTGACACTATTCTCTATTAAATTTTAACCGCTTATTTGTATAGATACATAAGCAATTATATTATCGTATGTGATATTGTTGAATTCGTCAACAAGTAGTTTCTAAAAAGTAATTTTTTATTTACCTATCTATTCAAATGCAGTATATAAAGTAAAAAATAAGTGATCCATCCCTAAATTTATGGATAGACTGTCTGTCAGGACACCCAACGTGATGTATAGAAACTTCTTCAAAATGTATTTCTGACAAATAATTCGTACATAGTATTCAGGATACACATTAAAACAGACCTCCAGTAATACTCTCATGTGTATTTATAACAAATAAAAAAGATAAATTCACATCTCATAATTTAGAGTCCGTCGAAAGATGATTTTTTCATAAATTATGAAGATATCAAATTTTAAACTATAAATTATAAGAAATCAAGATAAAACTTTCGGTTGCATTAATCGGGTCATAAACTTATAACTAGTTCACGTTGCATAATAAATTATTAATATTGTAACCAAAACCTTTTATCTTTCTATAATTCTAATTCAACCCCATATTTTCTCATGTCTATAGAAAGATGATTTTTTCTAAGATCTTAAGTAATTTAACTTTTTTAATATTACATACAAATTATACCGGAAGGAACGTATCCAGCTGGGATACATTATAATATACGTCGGACAAAAACTCCTAATTTAAATATATCAGTCGTCGATTTATTTATTATGCACGTAGAATTAATACCCCTCCATCCCAATTAAAGTTACACACTTTCACTTTTGGCAGTTGATTAAAAAAATTGATCATTGATATTTACAGTTGTGTGTAAATATAATTTTTGAAAATTTGATATGTTAAAAATACATGTTATTATGCATTTAACAAGATCACATACGATAATATTCTAACTTATTCAAAAATTCAATTTTAAAATAAAAATTAATCAGTTTTTAACTAAGTGAATACTCCCTCTGTCCCAACCAAAATTATCTATTAAAGTTTGACCGCATATTTGAATAGATATATGATAAATAATATTATCGTATGTGATGTTGAACTCGTCGTAAAAAAATAGTTTCTAGAAAATAAAATTTTATTTACCGCTATTATAAGTATTTAAACATATTAACAGTCAAATATATTTCTCGAACGGTGTGCAATGATGGTACTGTAATTTGGGTTGGGACGGGAAGTATTTAAATTGTACAATGGGTTGGTAGCAGTTGAGATCTATTCATGGTCTTCAAGATTTTCGTTCGAAATTTTCCCACAAAAGAATTAATTTCATAAAGACTTCGTAAGTCATATGATACTTTACAATTTACGTCCGACAAAAACTGATAATTTTAATAGATAGAGTTTTGGAAAAAATTGTCCTTTCCATAAACATATGAAAAGATTTGCTTGAATTAGAATAATAGAAAAATAAAAAAGTTTTAGTTGCAATATTAAAATTTTATTATATACAATGTGCAGTGGTTATAATTTTGTGATCCAATTAATGCAATAAAAAAATTCCAGTTTAAACTTTGATCTTGATGAAATATCAGTTTCTGGTTTACAAGCATTGCAGCAGTGAAGATAAAGAGCAATGTTGTTTTATGGGATGGAAGGATTGCAGTTCAGGAATTGAAGCAAGATGAAGAACAAATCCAGAAATCAGTTCTGAAGCTTCAGTAGCAAAAAACGGTTATAACTGTTTTTCTAAAGTTGGTTTCCACCGACTTAGTTTTAGTTTAGCTGCTGCACTTTTTGTGTTGCTCTTTCATTTTCAGTTTCTGGTAGTTAGTTAATCCTTTTAGCAGTTAGTTTGTTAGATGGACTAGCTCTTGATCTGTATATATTCAATATGTAAATAAGCTGAACAAAAAAAATGAGAGATTCTGATTTTTCGGTTTTCAGTTTTCTATCAAACTGTTTTCTTCTTTCTGAAAAACTGCTCTAATGGAGCTTCATTTTTCTTCTGAACTTTGAGTTTTTCACAGATCTTTGCATAACTAATGGAAAGACTATAAAAGACGGACTCATTTAAATATCTTAGTCGTCGATTTTATTTATTACACTCGTAGAATATTAGTTGACTAGTAGCTTTAAGGTCCTCAAGATATTTATTCCGAAAGTTTACCACAAATGAATTAATTCCATGAAGGCTTCGTAAGTCATAAGTAAGGGTGACTAGAGCAGTTGATTTGTCAAGGGCAGTTGACTAGCGCAGTGGAAATGTAAAACTTGGTATACATTGGATTTTGTATGAATTGGATAACAATTAACAACCCAAGACACATTACAATATTGCCAAAGAGTATTTATAGTTGATTATTCAAACTGTATAATGGGAAGTATCAGAAACAACACTAGTACCAAAATGCTGCAATGGGTAGCAATCATTCTCTTCACCCACATGTACATTCGTTTTGCCCATGCTTCAAATCCAAGGTGTACAAATAGAACGGGAATCTCTGATGGAGTACAAAGGAAGCCTGGTCGACAAATATAACAGTTTGTCATCGTGGACAGGACGTGATTGCTGCTCTTGGTATGGAGGTACTTGTCACAGCCTTACTGGCAACGTCCAAGTGATTTCATATCCCGACTGCCATTTGAGAGGCCATATAAATTCATCCTTACTCAAACTGGAACATTTGGAGCATTTGGATCTTAGTTTCAATGATTTTGAAGGTATCTCTATTCCATCTTTTCTTGGTTCCCATAGAAATTTACAGTATCTCAACCTCTTGGAAGCAGGTTTCGTTGGGGAGATTCCTCTTGGAGGCTGTGTTAACTGCCACCTATTTGGTTAATAGATTACCAAGTGCTGTACTTAAATGGAAAACTCCTCATGAGGTGTTATTTCACAAGGTTCCTGACTTACAGCACTTAAGAGTGTTTGGATGTGCTTGTTATGCCATCAACACTGATCCAGCTAAGTCAAAGTTTGATGCTAGAGCAAAGAAAGCAGTATTTATTGGTTATTCTTGTGGCCAGAAAGCATACAAACTATATGACTTGATAGAAAAGAGAGTGATCCATTCCAGGGATGTAACCTTTTGTGAACACATTTTTCCTTACAAAAATGTGTCACCTTCTACTAACTATTGTCTGCCAATTCCTGTGGCTAATTTTGATCTGGATGAGTTGATCGTTCCTTCTCATGTTTCATCTGATACAACAACTGCTCTTCAACATTCCAGGCATAATCATACTCAGTTCACTTCTGAGCAGAGCTTTATACCACATGATAACTCTTTTATTTCTGAACCCGAATCTGAACCTGAGCCAATCCATGTTTTTTCCTACTAGAGTGAGGCATAGACCTACCTGGATGAATAATTTTATGGTTAATAATGCATTCACTGCTAAACCCCTTGAACAGATTACTGAACCTGATTCATATCAGCAAGTATGCCTTCATGAGGAATGGATTCTTGCAATGCAAAAGGAGATCAATGCTCTTGAGAGAAATAGAACTTGGGAAATTGTTCAAATGCCTACTGGAAAAAAAGTTGTGGGATGCATATGGGTATACAAAGTTAAACATAATCCATATGACTCTATTGAAAGGTTCAAAGCAAGATTAGTGGCTAAAGGTTATACACAGAAACAAGGGGAAGATTATACTGAGGTTTTCTCACCAGTGGCTAAGGTGGTTACAGTTAGAGTCTTCTTTGCTATGGCAGTTTCTAGAGGATGGAATTTACATCAACTAGATGTAAACAATGCTTTTTTGCATGGTTCTTTGGATGAAGAAGTATATATGCATCCTCCTCCAGGTTATCATGTTCCATCTACACATCATAAATGTTTGCTCAGAAAGTCATTATATGGCCTTAAACAAGCCAGTAGACAGTGGAATCAAGTGTTCTCCTCTACACTTTGCAGATATGGTTTTCAGCAGTCTCCACATGATCCATGTCTATTTGTTCTACATGATAATCACAGGTTTCTGGTTCTCTTGGTCTATGTTGATGATGTTATGATCACAGGAAGCACTGATGATGACATTGAGGCAGTCAAAAATTTTCTGCATCAGGAATTTTCAATTAAAGATTTGGGAACTGCAAAATTTTTCTTGGGGATTGAAATTGAAAGGAAACCTGCTGGCATTCTTCTACATCAGCATAAATACATTGTTGATTTACTTCAACAGGCTGGTTTGACTAATTCTAAACCTGCAGCTACTCCTTTACCACCTGGAACTCATCTTTCAGAGGACAAATCTTCCTTGTTATCTGATCCAGGTAAATACAGAAGATTGATTGGGAAGCTGCTGTATTTGAACTTCACCAGGCCTGATATAAGCCATGCTGTACAACATCTTAGTCAGTTTGTTCAGGCTCCCACTGAAGCTCAGTTCAAAGCAGCTCTCCACATACTCAGATATCTTACTGGAAATACTTCACTTGGCCTCTTTTACTCTTCTGATTCACCTTCTATATTGCATGCTTATTCAGATGCAGATTGGGCAACTTGCAAGACATCCAGAAGATCTCTCACTGGTTACTGTGTATTTCTTGGAACTTCCTTAATCTCTTGGAAAACTAAGAAACAAACCACTATTTCTTGCAGTTCTGCAGAAGCTGAGTATAGAAGTATGGCTGCAGTCACTAGGGAACTTCAGTGGCTCTCTTATTTGCTGGATGATTTAGGTTTTCAGATCCCTAAACCTATTCCTCTTAGATGTGATAATCAAGCTGCTCTTCATATCACTTCTAATCCAGTATTTCATGAAAGAACAAAACACATTGAGCTGGATTGTCATGTTGTCAGAAATCAGTTTCTTGCTGGCTTTCTTGACCCTCAGTATTTGTCCACAAAGCTGCAATTAGCTGATTTCTTCACTAAACCTTTGGCTCCTCCGCAGTTTCTCTTATTTCTTGGCAAGCTGGGTTTGTCCTTACTGCCCAAATCCATCTTGAAAGGGGGGTGATGAAATATCAGTTTCTGATTTACAAGCATTGCAACAGTGAAGATAAAGAGCAATGTTGTTTTAGCAGTTAGTTTGTTAGATGGATTAGCTCTTGATTTTTATATAAACAACATGTAAACAAGCTGAACATAGATGAGAGATTCTGAGTTTCAGTTTTCTATCAAACTGTTTTCTTCTTTCTGGGAAACTGCTCTAATAGAGCTTCACTTTTTTTTCTAAATTTTAAGTTTTTTCACAAGATGTAGCAACGAGGAGGCCGTGAGGATGATGTCCTCGACGTACAACAACAAATACACCGTGTCCGTCCCCAGATGGTAGATGAAGAGTGACTGGTCGGCCTTGGAGGAAAAGAATCCAATGAACGCCAGAAAGGTGGCAATGCGGCTGAACCAAGCTTGAGCGGACTGCTTGAGGCCATACAGGCTCTATTTGGCAGAGTTGTGCTTACAAGAAAACCTGACTTATTTTGAAAATAATGGGAGACCAGCTTCTGTTTTACTTCCAAAAATAACTTATGTTTTTTAGCACTTTACCAAATACTAAAATGTGTTTTTCTTATAAGCAAAGCATATTATAATGTTTGCTAAACAGTGCCATAATGACCTGTTGAGGAGCGCGGCCTCGAAGAGATCACTCCACTGCGAATAACTGGAGTGGAGATTGAGGGTGAGGGGCACGACCGATTTGACGATTGGAAAAGTAATGGCTTGTATCCAAAGAGCACCCTTGGCGATGCGCTCGGCCTCTCTAGTGGCGCTCTTGGACTCAGCATCGTCGCGTTCGTCGTTGGATCGTTCGTCGCTGGAGGAGGAGAAGAGGGTGGGAAGGCTCAAGGTCGAAAAGTATTCGATACCATGAAGGCGGAATGAACTCACACACATATTGATTATGATGAAGCTAAAAGCTTATATGGTACAAAGGAGTGAATCGGATGGAAACCGAATCAATTATAATCAACTAAGTATGGAAACAATCCTTTAAGTAATAAATTTTGCTTACACTTGTTAGTGTAATAATATTCACTACACCTTAGAATGTAATGAGTATTATTGCACGTCAAAAAATATTTTTAAAAAAGTGTAATAATTTTTACTACGCTTGAGGATGTATAATTTTACTACATTTTCCTTATGTGTAACTAAAATTGTGTAGCTAGTGGACTCTTTTTTAATTTGTAGTGCTGGTTTTCTAACAGTGAATCCGTTTGACTACAAATTCTTTCGGAACATGTTTGATCATCAATAACTTTAATTGCATATAATAACAAACATCATGTGAGATGTCTTTAGATTCTCCGTAACATATACTAGTAGTTTCTAATAAGTAAAATTTATAATCCATTATATGAAATCAAATTTATCGGTGTTCAAATATATCTTAAATTTTCTGTAAAAAACGAGTGCCATTGTTAAGAGATCTGTGATTCGAGAATATCGCAGTCGATGGCATCAAACTTCGGAAATCACTTTTGTTTTCCTGATATTCGCAGCACAGTCCAGTATTCTCTTGAACAGCAATTTGTGCTCTACCTCACCTGGTGGGAGCCCTACTTGTGCAGCCAGCCAATCCAAGTATGTATACTGCCAGTAAAAATTAATTATTATTAATATATTAAGAAGAATAAGGACCAATAATTTTAATTATTAATTAAGAAGAATAAGGACCAATAATCTATATATAGTCATAATATGAACGTATTCTTTTCCACTTGAATGGAACTAAATTAAATAAAATTAATAAAATAAAATTTATACAGTTTATTACTAACCACTATTTCCTCTATTCCGGCTGAAATTGCACTGCAATCACTAGCACGCTGTTCAAGATTCATGTTTGACCGTTAATATGTTTACATGTGCATAATGATGGCATAAATAAATTGATATTTAGAAACTACTAGTTATGACGAACTGAACAATATCATATACGATAATATTGTTGTTCATCATATATCTATTCAAATATACAGTCAACTTTAATAGAGAATAGTGTTTAAAAAAAAGGCAAGAGTGCAATTTCAGTCGGGATGGGGAGTAAGTTTTAGCAAAAACGATTTATATATTTTATTTTTAATTTAAATACTCTGTATTTACGTTAAATATGTAATAATAAGTGTATGAAGTGCACTATTTAAGTTGATTTTAAAAATATATGGTGTTTAAACTAAAAATAAATGATTTTATTTAACAAGTATTATAGTATTTAAGTTAGAAAAATAAAGCAATTGCTTCATAATTTAAAGGCATATTGTTCCGAAGATCTTTTCTTTTTTAATATTAATAAATGTATGAACTAAATTTAAAAAGAGGGTTGGATATTTATTTTTAACGATGGCCAAATGTGACGAAAGTGCATTTAATCAAAAATGTAGTAGCAATTTGAGTACCTTACCATATCGTGAAGTGTGGCCGGGAGGGTATGCGTATGATGGATAGGAACTCCGTTGTCTGCCAAAAGCTGGTAGCTTAATTGCACGTCTCTCTCCATTTCTTCTTCTGACGGCAAACTCAACTTTTCCGATAGTACACGCGCCACCCATTTGGCTTGCAGTTCCACCGAACGAAAACTCACTGTCTGAAAATTTACTTAAACTTAAATTTAATAACAAATGAACTCAGACCAACTTTTATCGTAGGCCAAATTTGTAGAAATGAAACAACCCCCTCCTTAAGTTAGAGTTTAGTGTGCAATCAGATTTTGAGTAAAAAAAATTGCACCATTGTTATCAGAATGCAGAAGAGGGGCACCAGAAGCAAGAAGCAAAGAACACGAAGTAAATGAGACAATCAAACAACCTCCACAACCATGTTAGCCAGCACTTCATACTCAAACTCTAAACTAGAATGTAAAATCTTAGGCTGCTCCTTGGCACTTCAAAACACAATATTGAGACCAAGAAACATAGCATATGCATTTGTCGAACAGAGAGCCTCGAGACAACGATCTCAGTCAACATTAGAGTAGTCCAAAACCTAAGAAGAGCACATGGATTGAAAGAAAAGACCATAGTGAAGAGTGCCACAAACATAACAAAGAATACCAGTCACAGCAACAAAGTGATCATCACAAAAATGAGAAGAAACTGACTAATGGAGCTAACCACAAAAGAAAATATGGACGAGTGATAATGAAATATTGGAGAGCACCAACTAAGGAATGATGGAGAGTGGGGATCACAAACTGCTAGTGCTGGTATTAAGCTAGGGATGATCATGGGTCTAGAATCCGACCCAGACCCACAGGGTCTAAACCCATTGGGTCGGGTATGGGTCCAAAAAATTTAGACCCATCGGGTCCGATGGGTCTGGGTCCGGGTATGGGTCTAGATTTTTAGATACGGGTCCGGGTCCGGGTCTAAAGTACTAAGACCCAGACCCGTAGACCCATATAAGCCTAATTATATATGATTTTACCCAAATTTCTAAATTATTTTCATATTCTCTTTGTATTTTTTTCCAAATTCAACAATTAATATGTATTGTATATTTTGTTTATCTTGAAAAAATAATTCTAATACATATTGAAGTTCAATTATTTGCAATTAAGATAATATATATTTTTTTAGTGAAGAAAAGAAAGAATAATATTAGACCCATTTAGGACCCAAGACCCGTTTAGACCCATCGGGTCTGGGTCCGGGTCTAAAATTTTTAGACCCTACGGGTCTGGGCCTAACTAAAAAATTTCTGGGTCGGGTCTGGGTCTTATTAGACCCGACCCATGATCATCCCTAATTAAGCTGAGACTACGAAAGACAGTGTGTGGAAACAGTTGCAGCAACAGGGAAAATATCCCGATCATCCTTCACCTAACCCAAAAAGAGACCCAACGAGGTAGACAAAAGCTCCAAACCAAGAAAATATTTCAAGGAATCCATGCCCTAATGGAAAACTAACGTTCAAGGCGAGCAATGACCTGGATAATAGCAGAAGGATCATTGATAATGAGGATAGTGTCACCAACATATACCAAGAGATATAATAAAGTAGTGATGCGAGAGCACACAAATAAGGAAGTATCAGCTGAGATGAAAAGAAATCCAAGGTGTCAGAGATAAATACTTGGTATACACTTCCTTAAACCGAGCGAAGTCTAAACACAAAGGTAACACACCGCCTCAAGGAACCGAAGCAGCAACCACGAGAATTGGCCCGCTACATACAAAGTACACCTCACCTCACAGAAAGACAATCAGTGCCCACGATCAAGGCCGCTACTCACCAATAAAAGAATACAACATGAATCATGATCACACGATGTGGGCCATGATCATACATGCCCTAGCTATAAATAGAAATCAAGGATAAAGGAACAGTAATGACATTTTATTCGATAAAACTCCGAGACTAAAACAAAAACTGACTTGAGCATCTAGTCCCGAGAACTTTCCGGGACCTTGTTCACAGGCAAGCAGGATGATCAGGTCGACTCATGCTGATTTTGGAGGTCCAGAAGAAATCCCCACATTAGTGATCCGTGGGATATATAGAGTATAATAAGAAGGTGCAACAATAATCACTGAATCCTAAGTTACTCACTGAATTATTATATTCTAACAAAATTGACACCATAAATCTCAAGTTTAAAACATTCTCTAACATTGACCAATTTTATCCCTAATATTATCATGATCGGCCTTGCTGATCCGCTCGACTTTAAAGAAAATTGATCGGTTTACTCCAACAAAGTATACAAATCCTAAGTTTGAGGGGTCAAAATTGAGATTAGTTACTCTATCAATCTTGCCTTTAATACTATGCCTCAAATTATTATTTGCAATGAAAGAATTTTTCAAAAAATATATAAAGAATGGATAACTATGATACTCCTTTTGTCCCAATTCAAGTTTCACCTTTTGACTTTTCACAACTGATTTGAAAAATGTTTGATCCTTAATATCTTCCATTAAGAATAATTTAAATTTGTAAAAGTTTGATATTATGAAAATATATGTTATAATGAATCTAACAATGTATCACACAATAGTATTTATACTTATATACCGATTCAATTTTAGGGTTAACGTTAGGAAGTTTTGACCAAATGAATAGTTAAATTGCAGATTGAATTGGGACAGAGGGAATACCAGTTTTGGAATTCCAACAAAAGAAAGGGACGGGGCCAATTTGGGAGGAAACACATGCTTGTATAATGGTCCAACACGATTGTCATCAATGCTTACAATTCCATCCGTTTTCAAGAACGGAAAATCATATTTGTACCTGCATGCATTAACAGATCCATAATTATGTATTCTTATGTTACCTTTTCACTGGATTCTTTCAGTTTCTTCTACTAATTCTACTTTTATTTTCTAAACTCAATTTTATCCACTTACTTTATTACTTAAATTTAAACACCTAAAACTATGGTACCAAATTTAACGAAACGGTAATGATAGAGAAGAAATATACCCGGTGCAATGAAGAATGATATCTGCAGCAACCAATGCTCCATCCTGAAAACTTACTTCACCATTTTCATGGCAATTCTCCACCTGCAGGTTTGCTCAAACAGTTAAAAGCTCACATAAGTACGGAGTATATTTTATCATAATAATAGAATTAAGATTAAGATAACACAATATTTAACCTAGAATATGTAACCTAGAATTAAGATTCCGTCGCTTGAAAGATGGTTTTTCCAAATCATAGAAAAGTCAAGGTTTAAAGTGCAAATTAGAAGAAATGAAGATAAAATTTTCGGGTTGTATGAATCGAGTTATAAACTTTATGAGTACATGCTGCATAATTTTTAATATTGTAACTAAGATCTTTTACCTTTTATTAGTCCAACTAAACCTCGTCTTTCCATAAGTTTATTGAAAGAAGGTTTTTTTCAAAGACTTTGCAATGTGAAATAGTTATAAAGTTTATGACTCGATTAATACAATCCAAAATTTTTAGATTCATTTCTTCAAATTTACAGTTTAAAACTTAGTATTTCCATGACTTACGAAGAAACCATTTTTAAAGTAATGCCCCTTTTATTAAATTTGTTTACCCTAAAATGTTGCCAGACATTGGGAATTGTGTCGAATTTTCCGACTTGAATAGTATGATCTCTAAGTGAAATGTGAACTTCCTTGGCCACCTTGGAAATGTCAAATGCAATATCATAAGCACTCGGTCCACCGCCAATCACGACTACTACCTGGCAAATTTTAAACTTGCAAAATATTAGTTCTTTTTGCAAGCTGAGTGATAATTTGATGCATCATTGTTGATTAAATAATTAAGCATGAACCACATTAAATTAATAACTTATGAGAATGGCGAACCACATCAATTTAAGTATTTATTTAGTTAAACTTTCTAATTTTATCTCTAAAACTAAATTGATGTATATGTATAACATTGTTGTATGATATTATTGTTATATTTGTCATGACATACATTATTAAAGTATTATTTTTTACTAATTTTATTATTCTTGATGAACGAAAATAAGAATCAAATATTTTTTAACTGTTGAAAATAAGAGTGTGCGGGTTGAATTGTTACGAAATACCTGATCCCCGTAAGGCTCTCGAACTCGATAATTGTGACTGTGGATTTGTTTGCCGGGCCATTTGCTGATTCCTGATATATAATTATTTAGATCATGATAATATTAGGGACAAAATTGGACAAAAATGTAAGTGTGAAACTCAGTTAGTAAATCACTTAATTCACTATCTTCAAACGTGTTTTTTCCCTCAAATTAAATTACTTACGGAGTATTTACTTATATTTTGAAATAAAGTTTTGAAACTTTAGCAATATAAATATATAAATAATAATATTATTATATATAATATGAAGTATTATTTAACTCACTGTAATAAATATTTTTTGAATATTAATTTCTTTTAGATGCCGTTATCATATTTAGTTACTATTTATTTATTTTAGATATTAAAAAAATTGTACATTTTAGTCAACGCACCTGGAAGGTCATGAGCCCATCTAGGTTTACTGTTGTGGCCATTACAAACCACCACAGCATCAAACAGTCGGTCGAAACGATCATCGTCCCCATTTCTTCTCAACTCCACAGCCCACTTATCATCTTTCTTCTGAACCCGGACCACTTCCGTGTTGAGTTCCACATACTCATAAATCCCATAATGAGTAGCAAAACTCTTCAAGAATTCCAGCACTTCTTGATGACTAGGAAAGTACAGTTTCTGATCGCCGCCGCCGGAATTTTTAACGCTGAAAGAATAGTCGGTGAACTCCATAAGCTGCCGGGGAAGATTGGCTCGCAGGGAATAGTAGAGGCTGCTGTGAACGATTTTCCGGTTAGGGTTGTCGCTGCCGCCATCGTCGCCGTCGTCTACTTGTGGAGTGTATGCCCATGTTCCTCCGATGTGGTCGGATTTCTCGTACACCACCACATGATGGCCTTCTCTGCTTAGCTCTCGCGCTGTTAAAAGGCCGGCAACTCCGGCTCCGATAACTGCCACCTGGAGCTTCATCGTTCACTACTATGATTGATGAAGTTGTCAAAGGGCATCTATATTCATGAGTCAGATGACTCAGATGCAATGCCGGTTCAACTTAAGACAAATGAAGAAAATATATTTATATTTATAGAATAGATAAGGTTTCTTATTCTTATCTATTCCATTACATATTCTTTGTGACTTTTTAAGAGTACCATTCTTCTTGGTATGCCTTGAATACGTATCAGCCGCTTCGACAGGTTGGTACAGGGATCTCGCTGCCCGATCAGCGAGTAGGGGATCCAGGGGCGGAGCGCACCCTGGCCTGGGGGTCCGGGGGCGGAGTCGCCCTCGGCCCGACGGTATAGCATGTCTGCTGTTTGGACTGTTATTAGTTTGGGCCAAAAATGTTTCTAGGCCCAAAGTCTTAGAGTTTACGGTGGAGAGGGCTATATATAGTGCTTCATTCTTTTATTGTAACTCTAAGAGATAGAATTGGTAGAGAGTAGGAAATCTGTACTTCTGGCCTTTTCTCTCTAGTGGAATCCGATTTTGGTCGGCCGTGGATGTAGCCAATTGGTGAACCACATAAAATCTCGGTGTTTGTTTTTCGCTTTATTTTCTTCGCTTGTTCTTTCTCGGGTA
>JAULKJ010000014.1:9288039-9298741 GCA_032355405.1 Rubia balearica
ATTAAGGTCGCGATATCGAGAGACTCAAATCGTGGTTACAAGAGACTTCAACTTGTGTTGAAGGCTATAATGCTGCGCCGAACAAAAGGTACCCTCTTCTTCTCATTGTATGCACTAAGTTTTCTACGGTTACAGATTTTCTGGGGTTTGTTTGTACCAGTATCTGAACTTGAACAAGTTTATTTGCTGCAAATTGAACTGAATTCATTGTATCCTGGCCAATAAATTTTGGTGCTGACTCTAGTGTAAAGTGCTGAGAGTACTAGTATTAACGTGGTGTTTGACCTTGCAGAGATCAAGTAGAGTTGATTACTAATTCACTGAGCAGTCTGTTTTAGCACATCTCTCGCTGCATGTACTCATGCTTTAGCTTGGATGTAGGAAACAAATTGTAATCTTTTTGCCTTGATGACGCCTTGATGACTCCATGTTGGGCTATTAGATGGGATATTTAAAGTTTCAAACTGTTAGTTCTCGCTCCTTTTTCTGATCGTTACTCTTGAATCTTTCGTGTCAGATTTTATCAAATTGTACTCTGCGTTATGCAAGTTATTTAGGATCATACTAGGTTGCAGAAGGACGAGTGAAAAAATGTAAATTGTGATGCTTATCTGTTGGTCAACTACCATATTAGTTGAAGTTGCTCATATTGAATGAATATAATGGTTCTCTCCCATCATCGTTATATGTTCCTTCATTAGTCTGTTCAAATTGTTTTGACCAGATGATTTTGTTACCTCTCTCTGGGGCGTTGTCAATATCTCTACATGCTGCTGTTTAAGAATGTTGCTTGGAGTCATATCTCATGCTTTTCTGTGCTCTTTTAATACTTGCTTACTAGATGGCTGAATGTTGTTGATCTGCTTCACATAACTTGTATATATGTGCTGATTATTCTGTTTTTTGTCTTTTTTTTTGGTTGGTTCTTTTTTGTATAGGAACCAAGCTTAATGGTAAGCCTATAGTAACTTTGCCTCCCAAAACCATACATCTGACGAAGGTAGAATTCTCTCCCGAGGAACGGGCATTTTATAGTAAACTTGAAGCAGATTCGAAGACGCAATTCAAGGTGCTCTTTCTTGTTTATTGGAAGTTGTTTATAAGTTAAATGACGATAATTGTTGAGTTTTCTTGAATGGATTGGCGGTGTCCTGATCACCATATCTTGTTCTGAAAGTAGTGTCGTGATGTCATTATCCCAACATAGTCAGGCATGCTTTTGTTCCTTGGAGATGTACTTGCATTCCCACATAGCCAGGCATGCATTTGTTTTAGGAGATGCACTTGAAACTTCCTACCTGCTTAGTCAGCAGGCTAGAGTTAGGTGGTGTGACAGTTGTGGAAAGGCTTAGAAGAAGTCTAATAATGAACTAGGAAATCCATGAGCTATGCAGTGTTAAATCAATACTCATATTACTGTTGTAAGTCTTAGTTTGTAGTCCTTATTTTGTAATAGTTGAAAATTTTAATATTTTATGTCTAGTTTCATGCCTTAAGAAGTATATTTTTTATCTGCTTTAATCATTTATAGTCTTTCCAGTTCCTTATTTGTTCACTTTTGTTCTAGGAATAATAAATACCTTTTTTAGTAACTTGTGGCAAAAGTAGGTACTGTATTTTTTGGGTTTTTTATGAGCTCTGTAATGCGTGATATAGTCCCACGTGTTGATATTACTGATTCTGTAGTAGTTACTAATTGGAGATATTTGGATCGTTAGTAACTCCTCTGGATTTATTCTCCAGCCTAAGTGGAATATGATTGTTCAGTTCAGTAGTGAATTTTTTGTTGTGTGTATTCTATAACAAGCCATCTAAACTTTATCACTCAAATTTGCAGGCTTATGCTGCTGCAGGCACTGTCAATCAAAATTATGCAAATATTCTCTTACTGCTTTTGCGCCTTCGCCAGGCTTGTGATCACCCGCTGCTTGTCAAAGGATTTAATTCTGATGTTGTTGGTAGAGAATCTTCGAAAGTTGCTAATAGCCTGTCAACAAAGAAACTTCAAAGTTTGATCAGGCAACTGGAAACCACTTTGGCAATCTGTGGTGTCTGTCAGGTAAATGAAGCTATGTTTCTTAACCGGCCATGATGGCTGGATATGACCCATATAGCCGACTCCAAATAGTGGGATAAAGGCTAATTTGATGTTGTTCCTTTCTCCATCATCACTTGTTTTCTGCATATCATTTCTTGCTTTTGGCTAGCTAAATTCAAGTGGTGAAGCTGTACTGCAGCAAGTAGATTACATTTTGTAGGGTGGGCGCATGTAGACTTATTATTCATGTTTGCATTTACTGCATTCTTAAAATTGTTGAACTTTATTAAGTACACTCAAACTGACATGCTTCTGATTTAACTATGCAACAGCTCACTACTGTAAGAACCCCGAAGGCTAATTTATTGGAACATATTTTGAAATAAAAATTTGGAATGGCAATCTCTGTGGAACACAAAGAATGAGAAAAACTTAAATATTATAAATGGGTTTTAATTAAGGTTTGTTGGGGTCCTAAGTGAACAGGCCAGGTTACTGTTAACTGGACTGACCCATTTGATCCCTAATTCCAGACCCTTTTAAGGTTTGTTTTTCATTGAAGACATCTCTAGTGGTTTGTAAATTTGCCATGTCCGTAAATTACTAGATTAGATCATGCCATTGTTGAAATAGATTGTACACAACACATTCTAATATTTTGTTTTCTGATTGATTGAATATGTTTTCACTATAGATTTAAACTTGGAGAAAATTAATCAGTTGAAATGGGTGGAATGCATTGTAACCATGTATATATGAGGTTGAAATTAACCTACGTGACCCATGTATAAGCCTTGGGTCAGTTCCGGTTTACCTCTGTATTATTGGTTGAGTTTGGGTTCAGGTCCTCACTAAAAATAATTTAAGAGCCCGAGTTCAATCCAAACCTCACTGCAGTTTGATTTTCCACCCTTACTTCTTGCTGTCACTGTAAGAATTGAAGCACATAAAACCCTTTTTCAGTTGGTTGTGAAACAGTTTTTGGTTTGTGGCATATAGGAGTTAAAATTTTGTGATTCTATACGTTATTGACAGATTGGGGGGGGGGATATGGTGTCTCAATTGCAAGTCCAGGGTACACTTGAAGGAGGATTTTGAAATGAACAAATTTTTTTTGTGACAGATTCCATATTATATTTCAGCTATGTTGAGCAATCAAGTCAATTGTATGTTTGAATATGGTTACCTACATCTCTCAATTACTTGTATGACTCTATCTATTCAAGTTAGGTCCTGTATGATGCCATATTTTGCAAAATGTGGTTCTGAAAAATATTTTGGAAGTTCTTAAAAATATGAAGTGCATTGGAGTGTAAAAGCTGCATTAGAAATTTGAGGTGGGTTTAGAGTGATGAGAACCTAATTATGAAGTGCAACATGTCGTTTGAAAGTGCCATACATGCCCTTTGTCATCAAATAACTTTATCGTACTTGCCATAAATAGTTATTTGTACAACTGTAGCCGCTTGAGATTGTTATACCCTACTATTTGATAGCCTTGATTAAGTCTTGAGAGAACAATGAGTAATTATTACAAATTGCAAAGTGTGTTCTGAAAGTGGCTTATTACCATGACTCTGTCATCAGATGACTCTAATCTTTCTTTCTTCAACATCTGACCTTTTCCAGGATCCACCTGAAAATGCTGTTGTTACTATTTGTGGGCATGTTTTTTGTTTTCAATGTGTGTCTGATTACTTGACGGGAGAGGATACAACATGCCCTGAACCTGGATGCAAAGAACATGTTAGTGCAGATGTTATCTTTACTAAAGGTACACTGAAGAACTGTCTTTCTGATGAGTTTGCCAATGATCCATCCAGTTCATCTAGAAGAGATGAACCATCAAAAGTCCTGAATAAATGTAGTAGTTCGAAGATCAAAGCTGCTGTTAAGATTCTAGAGACATATTGTAAACCATCCAGTCCGGGTTCAGATTTGAACGAATTTGCTACCTGGAACGGTGATTCTTCATCAGGCTATGGTTGCTCCGGCTCTCAGAAATACAAACCGGCAAAGGCTCTTGTATTCACCCAGTGGACAGGCATGCTTGATCTAGTAGAAAACTCACTTGCCGGCACTGGTATTAAATATCGAAGGCTTGATGGTACAATGTCTCTAGCTGCTAGAGACAAGGCTGTCAAAGATTTCAACACCAGACCTGAGGTTAACTTCTCATCATCTTCTGAAAGTGTGATATTGTGATTTAATTTTTTTAGTTCTGTTGTCTCCTTTCTTGTCTCAAGTTTTCTTCTTGAGTAAGGCTTTATTTTTCTACGCTGAAAGGTTAAGCAACTAGTGTCATACCTAGGTCGCTAGGAACTTGTATTTGTTTGTCAACCTTTTCAAATTATAATTCTTTTTGATGTTTAGGGCACTAAGAAGTGTATTCTATTTGTATCGTAATCCATGCAACTTGTATTAAATTGGGTCTCAACATTGAATTTTAAGGGAAGAGGGAAACAGCAGTTCTTTTGCTAGTGAAACACAAAATAGCTGTGCATTAAAATCTCTCTTGTAAACTTGATTTATTACTTGATTTTGAACTTCTTGTCCCTGAGTGAAATATAAGATCCACTGAAAACCTGAAACAGAACTAAGGGGTTAATCACTTGAGTTAGAAGGTAGAAAAATATCCCTCTTTCTGTGGTTTTATTGATGGGCATGTTGACTTTCTGGTTCGGCATATTTTAAACAGCCTATATCATTTTGGATAGTTGTCTCATACTCAATTTACAGCGGCAGAACTGCTGTTTCTTGCATCAATTTTCAATTAATGAAACTGTAGTTTCATCTTCTTAATGAAGTTTAGGCATACTTTAGCTTACTGTCTTCTTCCTTTAGCCTTTTATGGAGATTACTTCTTCTTTCGAAATAGAATAGCTTTTATGATAATTATTCTCTTTTGTTGTATGTATAATGAGGATCATGAGCCAATTAATTTCTTTTTACTCTTCCTTCATATGTTTGCTTAGAAGAAGATTGAAATTGTACTCTATGGAGAGAGTTTGTGAGAGCCTGACTAGTCATTGAATATGATATAATGTAGTCACTATTCTAAGAAAGAAATTGTCTCGTGTTGGAGTCTTACACATCAATGTTCAGTCACTCGGATATCAAGTTACTTGGGATGTGTTTTGCGCACTAATATTATAATTCGCTTTATTAAAAAGTACAGTATAGTTGATTTTTCAATCCTTTTTATATAAGGTGACGGTCATGTTAATGTCATTAAAAGCTGGGAATCTTGGCCTCAATATGGTGGCAGCCTGCCACGTAATCCTTTTGGATCTTTGGTGGAATCCGACTACAGAAGATCAGGCTATTGACCGAGCCCATAGAATAGGACAAACTCGTGCTGTTACTGTGACTAGGCTGACTGTCAAGGATACGGTTGAAGATCGGATTTTGGCTCTTCAGGTAAAAGCTCACATTTTCTTGCGTTTATGAAAGCCGGCCAGGTCAAAATATGATTATTTGCGATTTCATGTTCGTGTTTTCACTACTCTGACAATGCAATATGAGGTTATGTTTACCACTAAATTTAATGGTAAAAATTGGTTATGGAGTAGCAAGCCTGCATCTTAATTCTTCTGATGCTTTTCTTTATAACATATTTCCATGGGTTTCTCAAGTTTTGGTGTAATTCGATGTTGCAATTTAGGAAGAAAAGAGAAAAATGGTTGCTTCTGCTTTTGGTGAAGATCCAAGTGGTGGTTCCGCGGGTCGCTTGACCATGGAAGATCTCTGGAATTTGTTCGATGTGAGACGAAGCGACATTTAGTTGCTAGCTGCTAAGTGTATGATGGCCTTCAGGAATTTTGTTCCCAACACCTTTCCCCTAGGTAACTATGATATTGTAATTATGCGACTTTCCAGTCCCCGTCTGCACTTTCTTGTCCTAGGTAACTGTTATTGTAACTTTGTGGCTTTCTGCACTCGGTACTGTTAGCGAGTAACATGGGACGAAATTGTGCATTTTATGCTTTGTACCGGTTGTAAAATGGTGCTTGTTTTTTGCACACAACTTTGACATGCTTCTTGTGCCGTAGAATCTCTTCTGAGCGTAAAATCCTCTGTAACTTGTAAAATCTCTTCTGCAACTCATTTTAATCCGAAATTAGGCGTCCTTTAAAAAAATATATTTAAAATAGAATGGAGATATATAATTTTCTAAATTTAAAGCGTCAATGATGAATGAATTACTCATTTTAATCAGTCCTTTAAAAAAATATTTAAAACAATATAATTTTGAAGCGTCAATGACGAGTTAAATTTAAGCGTCCTTTAAAGAACTCCAGATTTAATTTTGAGGGTCTTTTGTTTCATATAACATATTTCCTTTTGGTATGTTTTGATTGAGCCTTTAGTAATAGAAAATTTACATGTGTTGCTTTTATCTCCAATATTAAGTTAACTATTATAAATCTGTTATATTCACAATTATAAATATGGTATGATGGGTCAATCAATCATTTTTATACTATTTCAATGATTTTAAAAATAATAATTTGTTTTCAAGGTAAAAGTAAGATAAATTGAGTCACGGGAGGAGTTTTGACTGGTCTAACGAGAATAATGCGGTCTAATAAATTGAGTCCTGGGAGACCCTGCTAGGAGATCTCCTCTCATATCAATTAGATTGGTCATTAGTCTATATTCGAGTGGTTTATACAACAAGACATGTGATGATTTCATTTACATAAAATCACTAGCTAAATATTAAATTTTAAGCAATGATCTAATTAGCCAAAGAACACTATACATGAAGAATAAGTGATCCTCTATTGTGAAAGCGTCCATCAATCTCGACCCAATTCCAACAAGCTAAATCCACCATTTCAAACCAATGTCCCACCTTAGCCTCAACACAATAGAAAGCATCAAATCAACTACACAAAAATTGATCCATTTACACCTTTGAGTCTCCGACCAATACAAAAGCAATAAAAAAATGAAGAACATACACATTCTAAGTTATAAATCCTATCAATCTCCATTAAACCCATTTTAGATCCTCACAACTAAACTAGTAGAATGGATGTCTTGTTGCTTTTTTACGAAACACAAGGTATTTATGTATGATTGGATTCGAGTAGTTGTGCGCTTGAGATGTTAATTTTTTTTTGGTGGTATAGAGTGTACACTTGTATAAGCTATTTACGAGCTTACAATTTTAGGATAAGTATTAAACTTGTGTTGGGCTGAATTATGATGACTAACATGTTCTATCCAATTGTGAAAATATGTCTTATTTTAATGTATCATTTCAAAATTTATTATAATTCTTACATGATGGTGCGTGTTGCCTAACTTCTCTTGATTGAAAGGATAGGGAAGATATCAGATTAAAGACGATATATTGAATGTGGTGGTGCAACATGCCTACCTCATCTATGTGGAAAGATGCATCGTGTGGAAACATGCATCATTTGAGAATTTATAATGATAGATTGTTGTACCTTTTCACGACATTTATTTTCTATAAATACATGCATTTGCATGCATGGTTCAGAACACGCAAAAACACAAGCGAAATTCTTAGAATTTCAGACATATGTATCAACCAAAAACACAGTTACTCATAAGCATTCTCTTGATTAAAGCCTAGAACAAGGGGGTTTTCTATTGTTTTATCTTCAAAGGGAATTTGTGTAACTCAAGAGTGTAATAGAGTCGAATTACTCTTTAAGAAAAGTGTACTCATCATGACTCACATCGATATCAAAGAAAGTTTTACTACAATCATCCAAGATTGATTTTATCATTTCATTGGAATGCATTATTACAACATTTACTCCAACATGTATGGACATACTCAAGGAACAGAGATCACAAACTTGTGAGCAAAGACATTGTTAACTTTTATTATTGATTCCTTCCTTTTGGCTCCAAAAGGTCATCTGAATATATTTGAATGGCTGATTTCGTCACAACAGGAAACTTAATGCACATTTTAAAGCTAGTAGAATGGGAAAAGGGATGATTAATTGAAAGTATATGTGGGGTGGGAATGCATTTTTCTCATTATAATTTGAAGACAAAAAATAGGATGTGAAATTATCAAAAGAGGGATAAAGCAAACAGCTTTGTAAAAGTCACTGGTTGAATGAATGTCACATTTTGGGCTGCAACAAAGGTAGACCAAAACTCCTAGTGATGGCTTCACATGTCCACCAGTGTGGTGGCTCCCTCTCATCATTCAAACTCTTTAAGATTTGTCCCTTTTTTGTGTGTGTGTTTATAAGTATGCTGGGTATGCAGGTGAGATGGGAATGGTGGAATCTTGAAAAATAGCAAAAGCCGGTTTCATTATTTGTTGGGCAGTGAGTAATGGGAATGTGGCATCTTTGTGTTTCACTTGCTAAAATGCTTGTATATCCCCCATATATTTAAGGTGGGTTAGAAGAAGAAGGCAAGCAACTTTACTGGCTGTTAAACTAATGTCAATCGTCCATCTTTGACCCCTTTATTTTTTTCTTCATTATTTTAGTCCTTAAACTAATAAACAAATGTATTAACCCCCGGCCCTTGTTATTCCGAGCCGTTAAATTATTTAACTGTTCAATCACTTGCCATTCTTATATCATTTCCTGAATCACCTCCTCTGTGGTGCTGCTGCATCCTTCATCCTCGTGATTACAATTTTGCTTATTCAAACGATCATCATTAACCCGAGCCTAGTCCAAACTGGCAAATACTCTCTCTATTCATCACTCAGGTTGGCTATTTTGCTCGGTGATTGATTCGGGAAATGGCAATTTTCATTTTCCATCATGCAACAAAGGAGAGAGTAGTAAAAAGAGAAAAATTCACATGGGATCGTTTTACCATTACTTCTAGTGAGACAAATAAGTAAATAAAGTTTTAAAATTTACATAAAATACCCATATTACATCCCATATAAATAATTGTAGGGTTATTTACATTTATAACCCTGACTTTAAGTTGAAAGTGCCAATATAATCCTGCAATCTCAGAAAGTGCAAAAATAACCCTAACTTATTATTGTATGTGCCAATCTAACCCTAACTTTTGAAAAACTTGTGACGATACACCCAAAGTCTATCTTTTCGGCGTTGACCGTGTAATTTTCGGTGAAGAGAAAAAGGAAATGACTAAAATACCCTTGAACTAAAATCTATTTTTTGGCCGAAATACCCCTCAGAGTTATTACAGGGTTATTTCAGCACATGGTCAATAAAGTCAGGGTTATATTTGAACTTCCGATATAAAAGACAGGGTTATTTCAGCACATAGTCAATAAGGTCATGGTTATATTTGCACTTTCGATATAAAAGATAAAGTTATTTCAACACATAATCAATAAAATGAAGACGAGTCTTCTTCCCTTCCTCACTCCTCATTGAACCCAAGTCGTGACATCTCCCCGTTTTAGTCGATGTCATCGTCGGAAGCTTCACATGTACTTTTTCATGAGCCACCTCATAGTATAATTAAGGGCTCACATACGACGAAGAAATTTTTTCCCAAATCCGACCTAGGGCTCACATACGACGAAGATTATTTTTTTACCTGCGACGGAGAGTCGAAGCAGGGCCGCTAGATGTGGTATTGAAGGAGGAAGAAACAAGGGAGCTTTGACGGCGGTCGGACGGAGGAGAAATGGGAAGAGGAGAAATTCGAAGGAGAAATGGTTGGGCGACGCATCGATTTCTATGCTTCGGGTTGAAGAAAGCAAGAAGAAGGGTGGAGCGGGAAAAAAAGTCTGGGGAAGAATAGAAAATGCAGGAGGAAAATAGGAGAAAAGGAGAAATAAAGTAAGGGCCAAGGACGTCATTTCATATTTTGTGAGTTTTCCCTTTTTTAAAATAAGGGCAAAACGGTATTTTCACCTTATTCCGGTAGTAAACTAGTTGACTAAAAAGTCAACGTGGGCAAGGGTTATTTTAGCACTTTCTGAGATTGCAGGGTTATATTGACACTTTCAGCCTAAAGTCAGAGTCATTTTAGCACTTAGACCTTTTTTTAATTGAAGGGAAAATTGTCTTTCTTAAAATTTGGCCATAAATCAGTTGACTAAGTCAAATGAGTCAAAGGTTATTATGACACTTTCTAAAATTGCAGGATTATATTAGCACTTTCAGCCTAAAGTCAAGGTCATTTTAGCATTTAACTCAAAATATTAATAGTACCTTTTACCTAGACATACTCCCTCCGTCCCACTAATTTTAGCTTATTTTCTTTTTTGCAGTCTTCAGTGACCACATTTGACCATCAATATCTCTAACTAAATATAATAATAAGTCCAAATAAAAAATTGATATTTAGTAAAAAAATATTAAAATAAATCTAACAAGATTTAAATGATATTTTTATTATTTAAATATTAGCTGAAATTTAGGGCCAAAGTTTACAAAATTTAATTTTGAAAAAGTAAATAAGCACGTTTTAGCGGGATGAAGGGAGTGTTATCTTATAATAAACCTATAAAATAAATCATGATAAAGTGAAATTACATGTATAGTGAATGTGTGTATTAATATCTATGCATATATATATATACACACATGCATATATATATATATACACACACATACACATACATATATATATATGAGCATTTATTTATTCTCTCAGAAAGACTTGCGTTTCTGTTTCAATAAACGCTCCCCTTATCCCCCCCCCCCCCCCCCCCCACAC